>JXXA01005084.1:0-13613 GCA_000956255.1 Anopheles punctulatus | reverse complement strand
GAATAACCACCACGTCCCATAACCCTCAACCCTCCCCACCCTCAGTAGCTACTTACGATGGTAGTACGGTGGACGGAAGGTGTGCTCCTGGACGGACCATCGTGGTGGGAAGATTACGAAATCCGCAATGGCAGTACCGGGACGATTGCTCGGACACGTCAGCACGGTGAAGATGCTCGGATCGCAGTGATCGAAGCTGACCGAGTTGATCACCATGAAGCGCGCGAGATCGTACTTGTACGGCACGTAGTTACCGTGCCAGGCGACCACATCGAACGGTGAGTGTCCCTGCGTGGCAACGAACAGGGCGCCCTGAAACTTGGACACAACCCGATACGCGTCCACCGTGCGATCCTCGCAGTGTGCCGTCGGGGTGAGGAAATCGCGTGGATTTGCCAACCCGTTCGCACCGATCGGCCCCAAATCGGGAAGCCGAAAGTGGCCATCGTACACCTCGAGGATGTAACCCCGGGAAGGGCCCTCGAGCGCCACACTGAACCGGATGCCCTGCGGGATCACGCAGATTTCGTTCGGTTTCACGTACAATCGGCCAAACTCGGTCGTTATGTCCAGCGGTCCCTGCTGTGGAACTGTAATGGGAAGGAATTGACTGTCTTCAGTTAGTGAGCCAGTTTAATGACGTTTCGCGAAAATGTTGCGCTCAATTTAAGTGAATAAGCAAATGTGAAAGTATTCAGCCAAAAACAACTACATTATTCCGTGCACAACACGTTCGATAGACACGAGGGACATATTCGTATTTCAAAGCTAATAATACGCTCTATGGAGAGACTTCATGAACGAATCATGGCCTGCTTTTTAATATTTAATTTTTCTAGCATCTTCGTTGGTATCGAACAAATCCATGGTAGGTTTTTAGATTCCGCTTTGAACGGCATAAGCATTCTGTACATCTTACCGATCAGGAAGTCCCCATCGCTGTTGTAGAACGCACTGTCTTTCATCGAACTGTTCGCGAGGTACACGTGTATGGCTAGTCCGTGACGCGAACGGACGTCACCCGCACCGCACACCGTATGCAAACCACCGACAAAGTCCACCTCCGTCCCGTCCGCCGGCAGATCGAACGGATTCCAGCGCATCTGGTTCGGATTCGGGTGCTGCTCGTCCCAGCCGGTTCCGCGCAGGAACGGGGCCGCACCTTCAAATCGTTGGAACGGTTGATGCCCCACCGACGGTCGGATGCGGTACAGCCAGGAGCGCGTGTTTTCGGTGCGTGGCGCCGTGAACGCGCTACCGGACAATTGCTCCGCGTACAGTCCATAGGGACACTTTTGCGGCGAATTCTGCCCCTCCGGCAGGGAGTTCGGGAAACGTGCATCCTCGGACGAGAAATGGGATCCAAATCCAGACAGGTACTGGCGTGATTGCGTGAGTTGGAAACGGAAAAGACTTTGTTTAGAAGAAATGTTGAAAACGGGTAGTGCATGGAAGACGCAGGAGTTGACGAGGAGCACGGTTCGGGAATGATACTGCGTAGAAACTGGTTTCCACGATCAAATTGCGCACTGGTCTCAACTCGTTTTAGACTATCGTCTCCGGGATACAACTTGGAGGCCCGCCTGGCAACTCCGCACTCAGAGCGCTTGCTTCCAAGCTCACTAGGATGTTTTTTTTCAATGGGAAACATTTTTTTTATCTTTTGAATTGTCACAAATCTTGGTAAGTATTTGACTTTTTGTATTTGATAACACTAAAGAAGCTTCGCTGTACAACTTGCTATGTATAAGCAGAATATTGTTGCCTTTTTTATTTTTTGTACACATTTCTGTCGTAACTAGCAATGGCTTGTCTAGCCATACCTTATATTCTGGCATTATTGGCTTAGCAAGCGACAATCACTGATGGATGCTGGACGAACACTTTTACTTTTATCCACTGGTGATAACGTCTGAATGGTGTCTCACAGCACACTTGCCTTTATCTTCGTTCCGCTAGCGTTGCTCGACTGAAGCCAGCCCGAACGGTTCCGTTGGTTATTAAGCATTCAAAAATATTCTAATTCCGAAGCCCGTCCCGCTTTTCCTCCTTTCCTTTCCTTTGCTGCAGTTTGATGTTGGATGCCTGCGTGCGAAGGAAGGATCGACCGTCACCGTGCCCTAGCCCGGGATGTCGGGAACTGCTCAAACCGGATTCCTATCGCTTTCCGGTTTCGTGACGATGCAAAAGAAATCAGTCGATGCGGGTGGAGGACATTAAGAGAGTGACGTTGTTGTTTACACCGCGGGCGCTGTTTGTTGCCGGGGACCCTGTCGGTACGAGCATCTTTTGGAGCACCAGTAAGCCGGTGATAAACAACAGATCGTTGTTGCTGACCATTTGTCGATTTGTGAAACTTGGGAGACTTGGGATCGTGAGAGCTTTACATTGGGATTCATTAGATGCGAGCAGAAATGTTTTAGAGTTGTTGATCCTTTGAGTGAAATATGTTTATTTAATTTTATTTTAATTAATGCATTTACTTGACCTGTATATGTTGTATTTACATGCACATTTCTTCAATCCTATTCGCTAGCTTCCCAATTGTGCTCAAAATAGATAAGATAATAAATCTCATCCGTATGTTGTTCTGCTCATTCCACTTTGTGCGATAAGATGCTGCACTTGAGTCACCCTTCGCGCCACGCACACATCCATTCGATCGACTAAATCAAATCTTGTCAATCCAGTTTTTTTTATTCAAAACGCTGGCTCAGCATACCGACGACTCAGGTCAATCTTATGTTAAGCTTGTTCAAACCAGTTAGTAAATGGTCAGCCATCGAGAAGGAATCGTTAAACCCCACTCAGTGCATATCAAGGAGGAAAGGTTCTCGAGTTGTTTTAATATAATTAAGAACTGTTTGCGAATACAGTAAAATGAAAAAACGTTTCGGTCGAATTCTACTCGGACTGTTCTTTTATGGATTGTTATCTACAATCAGGTATGTGTTCAGTGTAAAGGTTGCTATACTATGATTAGTAGCGTGCAACGGGCATCAAAAATGCATTTAATGCGCGACTATCGGATTACGGTGCACTTTATCAGAGCTAGAGGTTCGATAATGTTTCGTTATTGGTGTCAAGCTGAGTTCGGGGTGGTCAATGAGGATAAAGTTTGATACAAACTGCGATTGATAATCAGGTGATTGTGGAACGAAGGCCTTCAGAAACAAAGAAATGAATAATATCTAGATTTGCCTCTGTTAGTAACTAGTCATTCCTGTCCAGGGTATAAATCTAAAAGAAAAGGAACATGATTCAGCCTGCGCATACATGCAATTAATTACACAACACAAGCCAACATAATATATTGAAAAAAATCTTTTAACCTTAATCAGTTTAACTTTAATTCCGGTAAATAAATTGTGCGAATAATCAAAAGCCGAAGGCTTTTTCTAAACCGTACTGTAGATCCTTGTAACCGTGGCTACTGTCATCGTTTCATTGTTTACAATTTTCTGCCGTCAAGAAGTATACGCAAAATCAGCTGTTTTTTCAGTGAAGGCAATCGTAGCAAACGTCGCCGGTAAAGGTAAACACCATCAGCTAGAAGGAATGGGGATCTAAATTCGCATTATCAGCACTGAAAAAGCGCTATTTTATCTTGAAACACAGCGTTTAAAGTGTACTCACTACACACAAAGCTCGCATCAGCTACCACTTTAAGTGTTGTTTCTATATAAAAAAGAAACAAACGTTGATAACAACACTGCTGGTGCGTGTCAAATGGTTTCTATGCGTGTGTGTATGTGATGTGATTGTGATTAGCGCAGTGCTTTGTGTGTAGTTTGACGGGGTCGTTTAGATCACAGTCCAGCGAGTGAGGAACGAATAGACTTACCTTACCTACCTTTCCCGTCAATCTACTAGCTAAAAAGTCGTATCGAACCATTTCCAGTGCACAGTCCGTTGCAGCAACGATGGTTAACACAGGAAAACGACCGGTGGTGCTCGTGACGAACAAGGAAACACCGGAGAAGGGCATCAACAAGCTGAGATTGAAGTAAGCATTTTGACGATCTGGCCTATCTGGCGCTCCGATTGACATTGGTTTGATCTTGTGCGCACAGATGTGATGTTATCTTCCCGGAAAACCATCCGGCGACGCGGGACGAAATTCTGGAGCTGGCGGGTCAGGTCGACGGCATCATGTGGGTTGGCCACATGCTGCTCAACGGCGAAGTGCTCGATCGCGGTGGTTCGCGTCTAAAGGCGATCTCGACCATGTCGGCCGGTATGGATTACGTGGACATCGACGAGTTCCGGAAGCGCAAGTTCCCGCTCGGTTATACACCGATCGTGCTGAACGATGCGGTGGCTGATTCGGCTATCGGGCTTATGATCGCGGCCGGCCGCCGCTTCCACGAGGGTCGTCTCGCCATCGATCAGTCGAAATGGACGGGAGGGCCACAGTGGATGCTCGGGCAGGACATTAAGGGCAGCACGGTCGGCATCATCGGCATGGGTGGCATCGGGCAGACGATTGCTAGACGGTTGAAGGGTTTCGAAATCGGACAGCTTCTGTACACGGGTCGCCGCCCGAAGCCGGAAGCGGAAGCGCTCGGGGCAAAGATGGTTCCGCAGGTGGAGTTACTGCAGGAAAGTGACTACATCTTCATCGCCGTACCTTTGACCAACGAAACGCATCACATGATAAATGAAAGCGCGCTGGCTAAAATGAAGCGTACGGCCGTGCTGGTGAATGTGGCGCGTGGTGATATCGTCGATCAGAAAGCACTCGTAGCGGCCCTCAAGAATGGAACGATATTTGCGGCGGGCTTGGACGTAACGACACCGGAACCACTACCAGCGAACGATGAGCTGCTGAGCCTTCCGAATGCGGGTAAGTACACAGAAATTACGCGAAATCTCCATCAATCAACTCGTTGACACGATAATGATGTTGCTCTCTCATTTAATTCCAACCACTCTCAGTTGTCATTCCGCACCTGGGTTCTGCTACGGTTCAGACAAGGGACAACATGGCCGAGATTGCAGCGCTGAACGTGTTGGCTGGTATCGCTGGCACCCCGATGTTCTCACCCTATCCATATTAAGATTAGTGCATTCCTGCTTAAGTCAACGTGGACAACTTGGTATTTTATTTTGGTGTGAATTGTTTCGTTTTTTTTTGTAACCCCAAAGGAACAAAAATCATCGTATTAAGTCATACGGAAACATTCTAGTTTCATTTTAGACACACATTGTTTGCGATTGTCCGTTTGCATAGTAGGCGTAGCTTAAAACGATTACCAAATTTGAAGGAAGTTGCATGGTTTGTATTTTAATTATGATATTATTTAATCACGATCCAGTAAAGTGCCTTTTATACTTAACGGGGTGTGTAGTGTCGATTAATGCTTTTTTTTAATGAAACTGTGATGGCATGGTCTCGCACCGTAATCCATAGATTAGGTTCTCCACCGCTCGCACCGCCATCCAATCTCTAGTTCGCCTAGTTGCCGTTCCCAGGTGAGGTACAATCACTACAAAGGAAAGAATAAAGAACGGGAAGAAGGTAAGAAATTGGTTTGATGGTTAACGTATAAAAGTTTGTATTTCTCTTTAGGACCAGAATGGTTAATCGGATATGGCGGATTTTTGCATTAAATGCATTAAATTTAGGTAACTATTAAGCTGTATTTTTGCCATGGCCTAACCAACTCACCGCTTTAGGGCAATTGAAAGTACTTAAAATTTGCTTTAAATGCTTACCACAGTTTGGAAGTCGAAACAGCTCACTCTCGGGTGACAATGGTTCGTCGGTCACCGTGTCCAGTCCTGCCGCTCTTATTTGACCGCCTTTCAACGCTTCGATCAAAGCGATTTCATCAACGATCGCACCACGAGCAACATTTATCAAAACGGCTGTAGTTTTCATCGCTGCAAAAACGTTGCAATTAAACATCCGAAGGGTTTCGTTCGTGAGAGGGCAGCTGATGAAAACGAAGTCGGATCGCTCGAGTAGAGTATCGAACGATACGAGCCGAGCGTTTTGATCATTTTTCTTAAGAGTACGACCGCAGTACAGTATAGTAGCGATATCGAATCCTTGCAGTCTCTTCGCAATGAGTTGTCCAATGCCACCGAATCCAACTATTCCAACCGTGCTGCCTTGAATTGATTGCCGAGAAATTAAATCACAATCCTTGCGCAAAAGGCCGTCGTTAGCAGCGATCATTAGTCCTATTGCAGCATCGGCAACGGCACCGTTGGGAATGGCTGGCGTGTGACCGAGGGGAATATTTCTTCGGTCGAGTTCCGTCACGTCCACACAATCGACACCGTTCATCGTGACGGAAACCGCCCTGAGCTGAGAACCACAAGCATCCAATATTTCCCGATCTAGCTTCATCTTGTAGTTCGTCCACAGTAGTCCATCAACGCCCGGGCAGAGGCTGAGTATATCCGCTCGGGAGGGAAAGTCTGCGGTGGGCAGAATTACATCGCACCTGTTGCAAATAGTGGAAAGCGGATTTGAGGACGAACAATCGGGAATGATCGTTTCTTACTCTTTACGTAGCAGTTCCAATGCCACCGGTTGCACTTGGTGATGGGTCACTAGGACTCTTGGTCGACGCATTGCACTATTACAGTGCCTCGTTTTAGCAATGAAAAATATATAAAACACAGCAAAAAATTAGCACCAGCACAAGAACGCTCATCTCGCAAACCGTCTGCTCTGTAAACGTTACCAAAAGCAACTGTTACAGAGCCATGTTTACCTTTCGGAGTTATTTTCGTTCGCGTTGTCGCCTTTGGACACAGAATTGATAACATGGTTGGCTGAGCGTTTTAATCAAAAACTCAAAAAGATTCTAACATCCTTCTTAAGTTGAAATGACAGTGCTTCTCACAAACGTTATGTATCAATAAATACATATTAACAAATTGAGAGGAAAAATGTGGCGTTCTTACAGTTTACTATCGCACGTGCTATTAAAGTAAAATAAAAATAGTTTATTCAAATATGATTTTATATCACTTTTACATGCCAATTGACAGTTGAGCGAAGGCAGTAAATAAACATCACTAGAATAAAAAGTGTTTTCCGTGAAGCTCGCGCTTATCATGCGTACTGGGCTACTACGATTAGCCAGAACATCGCTCCAAAGCAGGATGTTGGATTCGAAACTACTGCGACCCGATTTCGGGAACGATCGTCGTCCGAAACTAGTCATAACGTGCTCCGATATTCCCGCCAGCTACGTCGATCTCCTGAAGCAAAAGTTTGCATTCTCCCAGTGACCTTGCAGACATGACCCCGGATCGCTGCCGTTCATCATGTGCCGCTTTTTCGTTCCAGATGCGATGTGACCGTGTGTAATGGACTTAATCGAACCGACATCTTGCGATCCATTGCCGGTGCCGAAGGAATCCTATGGCTTACGGCCGACCGGCTCGATTCGGAGGCCCTGGATGCGGCGGGCGCCCAGTTGAAGGTTGTGTCTACAATGACTTCCGGTATGGATTACGTCGATTCGGGAGAATTCGTCCGACGGGGGATTGCACTCGGTCATACGCCGAAAGTGGTGAACGATCCGGTCGCAGATATTGCAGTCGGGCTAATGTTGGCCGCTGCGAGACGGTTTCATGAGGGGCGAGAGAAAATCGCCAAAGGTCAGTGGGAAATGCGACCGCAGTGGTTGCTAGGACAGGATGTGCCTGGTTCGACGATCGGTATCGTTGGACTGGGTGGTATCGGACAGACGATTTTGAAGCGTTTGAAAGGATTCGATATTGCGCGATGTTTGTACACGGGTAGAAACAGAAAGGTTGAGGGTGACCAGGCTGGTGCTTCGTACGTCGATCTGGCCACATTACTTCGAGAAAGTGATTTCATCTTTATCGCTTGCCCACTAACGAGTGAAACGACAAAGCTGTTCAATCAGGACATGTTTGCATTGATGAAACCTACCAGTGTGCTGATCAACGTAGCCCGTGGTGGAATCGTCGATCAACAGGCGTTGGTTCAGGCGCTGCAAAAGGGGACCATTTTTGCCGCTGGATTGGACGTGATGACTCCCGAACCTCTAGAACCAGATGATCCGCTTCTATCGCTACCCAACTGTGGTAAGTACGTTGTGTTATGGTGCTAATTTAGTAATTTTAACGTTTTTTTTTTTCGTAAAGTCGTAGTGCCACATCTAGGCACGGCGACGAAACAAAGCCTACTGGATATGTTTACTATCACTGCGAACAATGTTCTTTCCGTACTCGCTGGTGGTGAGCTCATTGCACCGTTTCAAAAATAACTCGCTAGTGAAATTAATTTACCACGGATTCAGTTTACGTTCTTTATTGACTCTATCCGAAAGCTGTCTTCGTTTGCAACACTTAGCTCCACCGGTAGTGAGCGTAGGCACGGTTCGCTTCACACTGCCGGTGCAGTTCATGCTTTCGCTTTACCACCTTGCCCTGGTTTGCTGCCGCATCCAAAATTTCCCAGGCCATCTTTTCCGGAAAATGCACTGTGCGTTCCTTCTCGCGCACCGCTTCCAACATCCACTTCATGGCGAGAAAATATGACCGCTTCTCCGTAATCGGCACTGGGACCTGATACCGCACGCCACCACGCTTGATAGGTGTGAGTTGCAGCAGCGGGCGACAATTCTCCACCGCCTGGTGAAGCAATTTTCGCGGGTTGAGTTCGATTTTCGCCTTTTCTTCTTCAGATTCGGCCAAATGATACCGTTCCAGCTGAAGGCGCTTTATATTTTCGAATCCTTTTTCGAC
Organism: Anopheles punctulatus; assembly: GCA_000956255.1. Classification (NCBI taxonomy): domain Eukaryota; kingdom Metazoa; phylum Arthropoda; class Insecta; order Diptera; family Culicidae; genus Anopheles; species Anopheles punctulatus. Next base: position 4,874 of record JXXA01005084.1, on the reverse strand, counting down.
CAGCTCTCGGGCCAGCTGCTTGTTACCTTGCTTCATTACATAATTTGTGAACTGTGCGACCAGCGGGTCGTAAAACACGGAACAGTTCTGGTTGCTGAGGGCAGCTTTGATCGGTACGTGCGAAATCTTGGACAGATCGCCCGTTTTTTGAAGTTCATCAATTTTTTCCTTGCTCACGATCGGTTCGATGAAGTGGGGTCCATACTGGGACATACGTGCAGCCGGCACAATGCATTGCGAGGCGTTGTGTCTGACGGAGAGATAGCGAGCGTAATTGGTGATGAATTCGTTTGTTACCCTATGAATTTATATTGTTACAGCATGCTTACCTCTGCAGAAATGTACACGTTATCCGACGAAGCATCTTGATCAATTATTCACAACAAAAAACCATTCATAATTTGTTGCAAAACATTACTTTTCTACCACGATTTGCACTGCCACACCGGGAATTTGTTGATAATTTTGACAGCATGTAAACATTGACGCATCCCTTTGGGAACGGCGAAACGAACAGTGGTCATGATTTCGGTTATATTTTCACAAAATCAGGCAAAAAGTAAAATCCTTTTCAATAATTTAAACATTTTATTAATTTTTTCCTCTACGTTCTTATTTAGTAACAACTTCATGGCCAAAAATTTTGTTAAAAGCATGCAGATCATAAATCTCGCCATACTGATGCACGAGTTTATAAACATCGCTGTTTTCGTGGTTCTTCACCGGAAAGTAAAGCTTCAGGAAGGATTTCGGTAGCTCCGTCCGGGACACAAGTTCATCAACTGAGTATATTCGATTTTGTCGTTTGCCTTTTGAATCAAGGAAGGAAATTTTCACCTTGCTCAATCGATCGTCACAATACACGAAACCAATCAAATTGTCGGTGATCAGACCGAACAGTGAAAGCGTCAGAGTTGTGGTGAATCCTGGAAAGAAATTGTAGTAAGAGAAGTGTGTTGGATGTGTGGAAATAACTGCTTACCAATTGCACCCACCACTTCCGCGGTGCTCATCGACCAAACATCGAAGTACGCCAGTCCTATCGACACTGGAACAGTTATGCCGGTGCACACCATGGGATAAAACTTTAGTCTCTTCAGCGAAGCGGTAAGCATGATCGACGGGAAGTGATAAATTGTGTTCCAATTGGTGTTGGCCTCGTCCTGTTCCTTGCTTTCTGCCAGTTGTTGTGTACTAGTAAGAGCGGATTTCGAGGAACAGTGCCTCACAAGGCTCCCGATGGTTGATATTCTTTTGATGTTTGGCTGCAGTAGTGCAGGTTGCCGCCGGTGGTGGGTCAATGATGATATAACATCTCCCCTTGTGTAGCTCAAACTTTTTAAGAAACGGCACGTGCGCAACATACTGAATAATTTAACTTTTTGTATAATTTTTATAATGAAAGAAATGCTTCACAGAGAATTATCTGAGAGCAATGCAGAACTTCCCAACAAATTTTTTAACACAAACTAATCGGCCCGTACTTTGACAAGTGTAGTAATAGATTGCAGCGCATAATATATGTAAACAAAGAGACGTCAGGTCAAATGTCATAACAAACCGCATTTCAAAACACGTGCGCGGTATTATCTCAACAATAGTTTAAAATTATCAAAAAAGCTGCACAAAATGAATACTAAAGTGAAACTAAAAGAAGTGTAAGATGTTCTTCACTGAGGACAATCGCCGAAATATAATGAAATAATGTTTTCCCATTGTATCACGCAGGTACGAGGTAAAACAACAGTACAAAGCATTCTATACGGGTGGCACGGTTGCTTGGAAGGCCGATGGTCAGCAATTTCTCTGCCACAACAATGGTACGATCAGCATCGTGTCGGTTGACAACCTGCACGAACCGGTCACAATTGGCGATGTGCAGACGGATAGTGAAATCATCGAGGATATTATCTACACCTTCTCGATTAGCAGCACCGGCAGGACGCTCGTGTCTGGCCATCGGTCTGGGCTACTCAAATTGTGGGATGTTGAAGCGCGCACCGTACAGAAAATGTGGAAAACCGTACACCAGGGTCCGATCTCGCGGTTGCTCTTTAACCCGTCCGATACGGTCATTGCGAGCGGAGGCGCCGACTCCACCATACGGCTCTGGGATACGAGCGAGCAGGTGTGTCTCGGTACGTTGCGCGGCTGCGAAGGACTCATCAGTCTCATCGTTTTCCATCCGGATGAAAACACCAAAGTGGTGCTGGCTGTCGGTGACGATACGAAGATACGCGCTTGGGATTACGAAAAGCGTGAACTGATCAAAACGTTCGAGGGGCACTTTTCACGCGTGACGGGAGTATCGTTCACCGCCGATCGGAAGCACATCGTATCGTCGGGACGCGATAAAATTCTGATCTTGTGGGACTTTAACACGCAACAAGCTGTAAAAACGATCCCAGTGTACGAAGGACTCGAGTCGGTGATTGTCCTACCGGCGGGCGTGAGGATAGGAGGCAAAAAGTTGAAAAAGGATAAGGTGTACGCGGCATGCGGCGGAGAGGACGGTCTGATAAAGGTGTGGGAAATGACGGAGGCAAAGATTGTGTATAAGCAAACGAACAGTCTCGTCGCGAAAGCTGCACAAGAGGGAGGACTTGCAATAACGCACCTCTTCTACAGTGAAACACTCGGCCAGATGGCCGTCGTGTCGGCGGATCACAACATCCTGGTGCACGATTGTGACAGCTTCGAGTGCGTGCATCAGCTGTCTGGATTTAGTGATGAAATTCTGGACGTGATCATGGTCGGGAAGCAGGATCGGTATCTTGCGATGGCAACGAATAGTGCCGATTTCAAGGTGTACGACACCACCACGATGAACTGTCAGCTGGTCAAGGGCCACACGGACATAGTGCTATCGCTGTCAGCCAACGATCGGTACCTGCTTTCCTCTGCTAAGGATCACTCGATTCGGCTGTGGAGCTACGGTGTGGATCCATCGTTCACCATCCGGTGCGTTGCCGTTGGGCTGAAGCACACGAACGTGGTGGGATGCGTGGAGCTAAGCAAGCATTCGGGTAGCTTTTGTGCTAGCGTCAGTCAAGATCGGTGTTTAAAGATGTGGAAAATTCCGAAAAAGTTTGATTCGAACACGGAAGACACGGATGAGCTGCCCCGACTGCAGTGCACCCTGACGGAGATGGCACACGAGAAGGACATCAACTGTGTGTGCATCGCACCAAACGATCGATTGATTGCTACCGGTTCGCAGGATAAAACGGCCAAACTGTGGGATGCGAGCGATCTGAGTGTGGTCGGAGTGTTCCGGGGTCATACGCGCGGCATCTGGGCGGTACGTTTCTCGCCCGTGGATCAAATCCTGCTTACAAATGCGGCCGACTGCACCATCAAGCTGTGGTCGCTGGAGGACATGAGTTGTCTGAAGACGCTCGAAGGACACGACAGTTCCGTGCTGCGCGTTGAGTTTATCTCCAACGGCATGCAGCTACTGTCGGCCGGTGCCGATGGTCTGCTGAAGCTGTGGGCAATCAAAACATCCGAATGTTTGCAAACGCTCGATCGACACGAAAACCGCGTCTGGGCGCTGTGTGTAACGCGCGACGAGAGCGTTTTCTACAGCGGTGGCTCCGATTCACAACTTATCCAATGGCACGACGTCACGGAGAGCAAACGTACCGAGGAGCAGAACCAACGCAAAGAAATGCTACTGCAGGAACAGGAGCTAAGCAATCTGCTCACCGAAAAGAAGCTGCTGAAAGCGCTTCGGCTCTCGCTAAACCTCGATCGTCCACTGAGCACACTGCGGATCGTGAACGAGGTGATCAAAACGCAAGAATCGGGTCTGGAGGAAACGGTTCGCAAGCTGTCGAACGACCACAAGGAGCGTTTGCTTCGGCACGCGGTCGAGTGGAACACGAACAGCAAAAACTGTCGACCGGCACAGTTGGCGTTACACATACTGCTGCAGGAGACGCTGGCCGGCCGGTTTCAGGTGAGCGAGCTGAACAAACACCTCGAGGCATCACTCCCGTACACCGAGCGACACTTCAAGCGGCTAACCGAGTACATGAAGGATTTGAAGTTCGTCGAGTACTCGCTGCGGTGCATGCAACCACACGCATCCAAAATGGAGTAAAAGTCCGTATAATCATGTAAAGTAAAACAAAATAAAATGGAAAAAAAACAAAAAATAAAGAAATGCCTACTAAGATGCCGCGTTTTTTGATCAGTAGTGAGTGTTGAATCGCGTGCTGTAGCCGCCATTCTCAGGCACAATGCATGCTGCCCACTAGTATGTTGGCTTAGTTTCATCATCCGGGCTGACAATCCCGGTCCACGGTACTCGATAAAACACGCTCACGGTGGTTGTTAATTTATTCACAATCCGCCCAGACGGCTGTTTACCCCGCGACGTCACTGTTTGGTTAGGTTAAACGCGCTTCGGGTGCGCGATGCGCACTGCTCTAATTAAACCGCCTCTAACCACCCACGGAAATGGGGAACTCGGGCAATGTAAGTCAAGTTTATGAGTCTTGGGTCGACGGTTGTGTTTGTGCTTTTGTGTGCAAACTATTTTTTTGTGTAAACTGCTGCTCGGAAACTATTTGAAGCCGGCAAGCCTGTTTGCGTTTTGGAGTGGCAAGGTTTAGCTGGTCGGCGGTTACCGAGTTTAGTGTCATGGTCAGTTCAATATGGCGCTATTTTAAGCATGTGGGCTTTGCTCGGTACACACTGACGCTGATACTGTGCAGATTAAAGTTCTATTTGCGATTATCACAGCCGGCAAGCATGCCGAGAGCAGTTTGATGATAAACTTTGCACCAGGCGAATAGTTAGTGACTGAGTTTCATACTACTTTTAGCGACCGGCTAATTTTGGTAACATTTTAACAATTTACCAATTAC
>JXXA01005081.1:0-12402 GCA_000956255.1 Anopheles punctulatus | reverse complement strand
CACAAAAAAGCAATTGCAATGTGTGTGAATTATTATTACTACGAAAATTACTATCCAACAATGGTTGATGAGCAGGAAATAATACACGACATGATCTATCACGAGGTACGAATGAACAAATTCAATTACATATCATGACGAAGTGCAAATAAACATTGTTCATGCTGTTTGTAGGCAAACTTGCGTTTAATCGAGTTATAACTGCTTGACTTTTTATGTTCCTTTTTTATTTATTTCACTACAATGTACTTCATGCATGAAATGTTACAGAGGTGTTTATGGTAAATGCGTTTACAAAAAATGGAAACGATGTTTCCGTATGGTAATATTTTTAGATGGAATTTATGATGCAGTATTTATTTTTCATACGAGAAAAAAATGTTTTTCTATTCGATACCGGTTTGAAAAATTATGACAAGAAGTTAAAATTGTTCTTAGAGTGGCTTAAATGCCCAAATAAAAATTGCTAGTCGTAAACCGTTTACCATATTTATTTTAACCTCATTTTTAAATTTCGATTTTAACTTAAAATATGGCCATTAATTTTAGTTTATTTCGTTTTTTTATTTTGTCTAGAGATCATAGTTTAATTAATTCAACAGTTTGATGAACGTTCCAGATATCATTAATCATTCAAATATGGGATACAAACGGAAACCATTTTCCAAATGTCATTATTCATTATTTTTAATTATTTTGTAATAAATTTACATATTGAAGCATTGCAGACACATGGCAAGCATCAATTCAAAATATCTCCAATGTTAGTGCTGTCCACTTCAAAACATATCAAAGAGGAATGGAAGCCAATCGGTCAACTCCATTCGATCTGATCGATTGATTAACGCAGTGGAGCGGAAATTCTGCCGTTAAGCATCTCCCGGCCAAACCGATAAAACGGGCGTCGGTTGCAACTGTAGAACGACACCTCGAAAAATCGCTTCCGGCGATGAGTCCGGCTCGTCGATTGCCAGAGTGGTTCAGATAAACCTGTCCGGTTGGATCCCGATGGTGTTATCATGGCTGCATCCGGTACCGGGAACAGGTTCTAGGTGAGTGTTCCTTTCTAGCGGATGGCGATGGGTTCGGCGAAGACGCTGCAGGCTATTGAGCACGTTTGATTATGCGACGGTTGACGGTTTTCCCGTAAAACCGAGCGCGTTGAAGCAGAATCGTTGCGAAAGGCGGCCAAACGGTAATGGAGTTGATTAAAAGCGTGCTTTAAAAATGATCGCCCATCGGATGGGAAGTGTAAATCAGCATGAATTTTGATTGCCGAGTGATTAGTGTGTCGCATAGTTTGTCAACTCGATCGGTCAATTTTGAATCCATTTGCACAACGATAATTGGCTGCATGGTTGTCAACTCACCGTATTTCTCAACCATGTTGAGGCATTTTCTAATCTGGAAGATTGATTAAACTGTTACCTCTTCCTGAGGGTTCGTGATTACGATCACAAATTGCTGGAAATGATTGATTCTGAAGTCATCAAACGATGACTCCTCCATCAACTGTTTGCAACGTCACTCCCATACGCTTGGAACACGAGAACTCGAATCCCTTGCAACAGAGGAAACTCGGTTGCAATCACTTTGTAAGTGGTTTTTAACAAGCCCCATTGCTCTTAAAATCACCATCGGTGGACCCGTCAAGGTTCACCATCGCTCGCCGATCAATGCATCCGGGCAATTTGTTTGTAAAAATCATTCATCACGCCAACCGTCCCACCAGCTGGGTCCGTGCAAATCATCCTTTCGGTGGCAAATCATAAAGCGCTCATCGGTGTTTGCTCCTGTGGTCGATAGCGAGCCGTCGTCGGCATCGGGCGGTAATCAAGCGCTTGTAATTAGACGTACAGAACGGACCATCATTTCAATCATCCCCATTGCCGCAAATCGCGTACCCGACGATCGCAGCAGGCGTTTTGTGTGGAAGGTTTTCTCCCCTACGGTTTACACGCTTTATCACACACGGCTTGTGTACCTTGGGAACGCGTTCATGTGGTTCTCACATCAGTGCCACGATGCTAGGAGTCAACCAGAACGCAAACGCCGAAAAAAAATGCCGCTCAAACTATAATTGAAACGCAGGAGAAAAGGTCGTTCCCAAAACAAAAAATAAAAAAATCACCCATACACACACACAAATCGTCGTCGAAGCTGTACTTAGAGTGCCTCCCCGTTCTGAAGTGGCTATTACCGACGATGGATCCAATGATCCAGCGAGAGAAGCCGAAAACGACTCAAACAGCATCGGAGATATCCGTCAGCATCCGCTGCCGCCTCCAAACCACCGCTGCACCGCTGTTTATTGTTTTACGGCATAAACATGCATCATAGCCGGCATGGTCCCGGACACGGTTGACGTTTATGGGTTGCACATGTGGCGTTGTGTTGCGTGCCGTAATTGGGTGCTCCGTGGCGAAGTTTTTGGAAGCGACCCCTGCGGCACTTGCGGTGATGGAATTTGTGCTCCAGAAGAGGTGATCCCCTCGAAGTGCGATGCTCAAGTGCACGTTCACAGGCTGGAGAAGAACAGGCTGGCGTTGATGCCAGACGCCAATTAGCCTTTCACCTTCCGTGTTTCAGTCGGTGACGAGCAGGGCAGCTGTCGAGATTGCTCGTCCGCTGGTTCGACCGTTTTTTGATTTACGACCGAAAATCAGCATCCACTGCTGGATGGGCAATGCGGGAACCTCCAAATTGATCCATTTCCGGTCCGAGAAGGAATGGTCATTCTTGAAATCGATCCGCGCGAGCGGGGACCATTTGGGTGTTCGAAGCCTGAGAGGTTTTCCAGTACCGTATGGCGCAGCTCATCACCAATGATTGAGGCTGGACATTGGGTTTGTTTTGGGAAAGTTAGGCAGAAATTCCATGATAGGAAAAAAAATGGAACCACTTCGATTACGTCCGATCTTTGTTCGATCAATTTGTTTATACTCCAATGCATGTTTACAGTGTTGGATGGGAATGTTTTGAGCGCTAACACACAGTGACGGATGTGTGCACATTGTCCGGAACGATAATATATTCTAAAGGTTCTTCGGAACGAATTATGCTATCTGTTATAAATATCGATGCATTTGGATTGGACTATGCACTCACTGGGAAGCTTCTACACGAAACATCTGTTTAAAAGCTGAATCTCGTCCGTGTGAGGTTTTGTTCTTCAACTGGAGTGCACAGTCTCGCCGGATCCAGCATCCATTTCCTGTTGCGCCACTGTTGAACAGTATTATTTACATGCAAACAGGGAATCCATTCGAAACCCGGTAATGGACCGGGTTCCGGGGCATGAAATGGGCATGAAATTATTATATCGATTGCAAGATACAATACGACACACAAAGCGCAGGGAATCGTTCCGCAGGAACGGAAATAGGCTTTCGATCGGAAATGAAACACAACCCGGTGCGAAGTATGATGCCCTCGTCTTGTGGGCGCTTGCTGCAGGGTGTGTGGTTTGATAAGGAAAAAGAAACACATCAAGAGTGTCTGGTCGGCTATCCGATCGGATATCGTTTCATGTGCGCCCATCCATCCATCGCTGGGAAGAACATGCAGCATCCTGTCAACGCTTTGTGGTAGACACTAAAATGTGGTTTAGCAATCGACTAACCGCCACTCTGTCGCAAGTACACGGTTCGCTCATTTCAGAATCACTCGTGTAATCCCTTACAAGCACGTTCTTAACGTGGCAGAAACGACATGTCGTCAAACGTCTTCGCTGGTAGCTAAGCACTGAACTCGCCACCACTTTGGTCCGCTTCGGTGCGCTCGCATTCGGGAGAAGGGATTCTCCACGAAATTAAGCTGCCGGTCGTGCGGTTACGAGCGGTAATTCCACTCCCGAGCGCCGAATTAGCGCCAATGAGCTGGAAAGATTGCTCCAGAAAACCTCAAAGTTTGCTACAGCTCGAGAGCTCTCCGGGCATCCGGGTGGGGCAATGATTCGTTTAGACAGGTGCCCGTCCAAACAGCCATGTTCGTGGAGGCGACATCCGCGTTTGCGTTTGGACGTTTATTCCCGGCCTTGTTTACCTTCCGTCAGCCGGGCGGCTGTCAGCGCGACACTGACAGGGTGGTGATTATTATCAACCCAACATTTTGAAATGGAAGGATTAATGAATTTTAAACGCCCGATTGAAGCGCCGTGCTTCGGCTGCTTGCGGATTCGCTCTCGAAACCCGATCCGGCCAGAGTGGGACCGGGTGGAAACCTGATCAAGGCTAATCAGCCAATTATCTATCAGCGGCAGGCTCCTTTCGAACGGTTCGGAAAACATTTCGTCGGTGTTGTTATTGTGTCGAACGTTGAGGCATGTTTTGGAAGGCACAGTTTCGGGTGGAAATTTCGTGGGATTTTTTTGTTTGCAACATCGGTGGAGAAGGGGGTGGCGCGGGGGAGGAGGCGAAACAAACAGCGAATGTTTTTCATACGATAAGATTAATTATTATCAGCGCTTTCCTGCCATCGGTGGCTCCGTTTCTTCGAACATCTGCTTAGCGCTCGGCCCCGGAAGGCGAAAATGTTTGCCCTTTAGCGTACGGCAATGGAGCAAAAAAAAAAACAATCTTAAATCGCCTGATCGTTTTCAGCGGGTGAAAATTGGTTCATTCTTCGCCCAAGGTCACAACAGAGCAAACAACGAGCACAAGAGAACGGGAGGACAAAAAAATCACGACAAGAATAAAAGATCGCCTGGTGGAAAAGTTTTTTTTCCACCCCAGCTGCTGGTGTTGTTGTCGAGCGCGAAGTTTTTCCTTGCCATTTCCTTCTTTTATGATTCCTCTTGAACCTCTATGGCCCAGAAATATGTTCAGCCTGGGCCTGGTGTTGCCAAATGGCTTGACCTTAGCCGTTGATTGATGGCAAACAAAATGTTACTTGCGTTTCGTGTGCGAGTGCGACATGATGAAACTTTGCGTTCACTAGCGCTGCACCCAGGCCCCAGAGGGTGGGTCACCAAGTACACCAGGTCCGGTTCGATGGAAAGAAGAAAGCCTTTCAACACACCACAATGAGGTGCGGGAAATATGCGCCACCGGTTGGAGTTTCTGCAAACCAGCAGCAACAACAAAAAGCATCCTTTATTAAGAAAGAAACAGAAGCGCAGAACAATCCAACTTTTTCTTTGCCGAGCCCGTTGCTTACGGAACGATTTTGCTGTTCCTTTCGTTCACGCGTACCGCACGAAGGCATCGAAAGAGGGAAAAAAGTGAGAAGATATTTCGGGAAATTTAAGAGCTTTGTGTGCAAAAACAACAGCACTGGTGCTGGTGTCGAAACACCGAAAAACGAACGAACGAAGCAACTCCTCGAACCGTTCGGACCAGCCAATTCATCTTTGTTCTTGTGTAGTGATGTGTTAAAAAATCTGTTCTAGTAGATCGTGATCGAATAAGTTTGGCGCGGGTCGATTTTCATGCTCGTTGGTCACCTCACACACATCGTTGTTGCGTTCGGGGTTTAATACCGGACATTGTGAAACGCTTTTCAAGCACGGATGATTGATGTAAGCTAGCTGAGGTGCTGGTTTCCGAGGACGTACTTTTTCGAAACATCGAGGGAGTTATCGGGGGAGAGTATGAATATTTTTCGCATAAAATGATGAATAGATAGTAAGCTGAAAAGATGAGATGTTTTGGTGTTTGGAGGATGACGGAAAGTCATGATCAAGATTTAAACATATTTTTCCTGCAAACTGTTGGATTCGAACTTAACAAGGTACTTTGAAGTTCCTTCCGGAGAGGAATCTGTACTTCGAGGCTTTCCTGTTTGTATTTTGAAAAGCATATGAGTTATTTTCCATATGAGCTATTTGTTTGTATTTTGAAAAGCTATTTTCCTATTGCTCAATGGAGCAATATGAGCAGTTGGGAAAAAATTCTTCAGTTGCTGTTTATCGAAGATGTTGTTATTTAAACTTATTTAAGCGAAGCAGCTCTTATTCTTGATTAAAAATTTGTAGAAGTGATAATACAATTAAATTTTCTCGCTCAAAAGACTACTGCATGTTACTAAATCTTGAATCTAAACATACTCTCTTTAATATTTTTGGAAGATTTGCAGATTGTTGAAGAATTTCAAACCGATACGAATTTGTTTATTACCTTTGATGTTTGGATTATATGAGCCGCTAGTTAAACTCTTTCAAGAGCAGCTTTTCGTACTTCTTTAACCAGCACAGCTACTGAAGTGGGTATTTATGCGCTCGTAAAATAAAAAGTATTAGGTTTCATCTTTTCTAGTTAAAGTTCTTCGCAGAGCAAAGCATGTTGCTATTAGATAAACGATTTTACGCTGAGCAGCCGATTTTTGTAGATTATTAAAGGGGTTTTCGTGGAATTAAGATGATAACACGATCAAAGAGTTATGCAATGGAGCATTAGAAAAGCTGAAATATTTAAATTAAAAAGCCGAAACATTTACTGGTATCACTTTTGGCTTTATTTTAAACATGATACAGTCAGCATTAAATTGTATGTAATGATTTTTTTTAATTTTTTTAACTTTAAACGTGTGCTATATTGTCAGTGATTTACTGAGTCAACTAACTGACGTTCTCAGGGCATACACACCCTGAGTTCTTATGCTGATGTCGCTTATTAAATAATTTCCTTATAATTTGGAATTGGTAGAAAAAATATTCTTTCTCCACCTTTGTCTCAACGGAGAGTGAAGAAGAATGTTTAGGAAAAAATGGAAATAGGAAAAAAATCATAATTAATTATTAACTCAATCGTTTGAAATGGCATTCGTTCATTAGACTGCACGTAGAACCTGCCCTCTTTCTTCGTTCTTAATTAATGTTCAAAGTGTCTCGTTTGTGTCAATTAAACCCACACAAAAAAACACGTATAAATAAAGTCGTACATTTAATAGAACTATAATTAAAAGAAACGGCACGGGCGGCTTTCCTAAAGCGCTTAATAAACATTACGTTCGCTACGTGACACCACGGACCACACAACGTCCTACCAGGCTCCGTGGCCAACGTCGATGACGGGATTTCATCTAACGAACAGCCCTACAAACAACTGACGGCACCGGCCTTTGATGCCGGTTCACATGTTTTCACAACGTTTTGATTTGTAACTATCATGTTGCCGGCGCGTGCATACGACTGGCAATGTATCCTTGCCGCGGACTCACGCCGGGCGCCGACCCGAAATCAATAATCGATGCCATCAAACTTAATCGCCGTTTAAACGGCCGTCCCTTCCATTCCAGCCCACGAGCACCGCACAGGTCTAGGCTAGACCGGGACGTTGTCTTTGAACGTGGATTAATCACTCGGAAGGCTTTAATCGGAACGACAAGCAAGCAAATGAAACGCGCACGCAGCGAATGATTATTTAATGAAGTTCGCTCAATGGCGACCCCTTCGCCCTCCTCTTGCGCCCGGCAAGGCATGCTCGAGGCAAGTGAATCGCGACCGGGAACGCGTCGACGATGTATTAATTATTAATGATGTAGCATTTGTTTTTAATCAACTCTTCCGGAGGGAATCGGACCGATTTCCGTGCCTTCTGTTGTTTCGTGCCCAGGCGTCCGGTTCGACCTTGATGGTAATCGTGTTTCGATAATTTCTGGAAGGGCTGTCGGTGTAGGTTTTGCGTGCCCCGGAAGCTGGCGTGACATGCGACTGGGGTTCCGGGGTTTCAGAAACCGGAAGCGAATTTTTGTTTTTGAACGCCCATTCTTTGGAACCGTTTTCCGTTGAGTGGACAGAATTTGGAGAAGCATAATGACTTTTTTTATAGCTCCACTGGACCACGGGGGAATTCAATTAGAGTGTAATGAATATGTACATAATGGTTATTAAATTATTAAACATAGCTCACGCATGTGGTGTATTTGCTGACGAAATTTTGTCCGGAAAGAAAAATGAATTTTTTCATACTGCCAAATTAAGCCAATCTTTCAAGATCGTATTGCTGAATTGATTGAACGATCGGGTTTTGTTTTCGAATCGTTTTTCGATGCGGAAAACGAGCCAATCCGTCTGGGCTGTCAGGCATTCCTTATTTTAACCCTTCGAAGCTGGTCATCTTTCAATCGATAAATACTTCCACCACCAAGGAGCGAGGAATTTTCCTTGCCGTAGGCAGATTTCTCGCCTTCCCGTGTCGCGCGTCAGCCTAACGAGATCAATCAATCGAAGGCTGTCGGATCGTAGCCAATCCCGGTAGCCCGAAAAAACGTGACTTCGACGCCCCAATTTAACGCAACTGACGATGGCCGATAGAGGGTTAAAGGGATATAGGAGTAGGCGTAGCACAAAAACATACACACACACACATGTTCGCATCTGCGTGTCAAAATATCGGTGAATTTTGCTGCCTCGCTTGACTCTTATTTTTATCCTTCCGGTAGGATTGGAAACGGTTTCGAATCGTTTCGAGCCTACGAGTTTTTTTCCGCAGGGAAAAGCGCGTGAACCGAGAGTGAGCTTCGGGTGTGTCCGGGAGTTATTGAATAAATTTTTAGCATACGTAAATCCGCAGATTCGGCACCTCGGGGCTCGGGGCTCGGGGCTTGGGAAATGTCGGGAATGCTGGGCTGTCAACCGTATGCTTTGCTATTTCTTCCCTTTCGGACAGCGTGTGGCCACGAGCCGTTGCGTTGATGCGTGACGAGATTTGGAGTTCGCTCGTTTTTATTTTTTCTTTCGGTGACTTTATTCACGGCATGTCTTGGGGGGAATTCTAGTCGTAGAAAATGAATCGGAGCTGCTGGGAGACGAAAACGAAAACGGAAAGTTCGCTCAGCTAGCGGGTCAAAAAGGTAGTTCCGAGAATGTTGCTATCTCATGCGAGCCAGAGCAAGACGAAATGAATTCTCGGAAAGGAAGTGGTTTGCAATTTGAATCGGTTTTTGTTTTTTGATTCTTACCTTTTTAGCTTTAAGCGCCGTTTTCACAACGACCGTTTTCATTCTTGCTGGATAAATCATCAAATACGGTGGATAAATCACACATTAATGACAATCACACACACATTACATTCTCTCCACATTAGCTGCACGCGTGGCTCATGAACTTCCGCCAACAGCAGCAAGCGGCAAAGACACTTCCTCAAGCAACGCTTCGTTAATTTTTCACACTCCAGTGGAAGTGGGCTCCGGAAAAAAAACGGTTGGAGGGATCTCAAAATCATAATGCTCAAGCAGGCGAGGTCATTCCACGAAGGGCGGCGAAGATGACAGCGAAGAATGTAATTAGAAAATCATCTTCCTGGGTAACATTTCATATTAACTCGTCATTAGCAAATTAAGCTTTGGCAATGGCCGCTGCCGGCAGCGAGTTTCGGGACCTCGATCTACCTGCGTTGCCTGAGTAATGATGATGAGTCGTAGACTCGTGCGAACATTAACGGGTAGTATTAGGTCAAGATATTGTCATTTGCCTTTCACAGAGGAGTCATTTTTTGATAGCATTTTTTTAAAGCAAAATAACGTTTTCAATAAATGTGACCTTTGGCAAGGCAGTCAATTAGAGGCCTATTTTTATAGCTTTGCTTCAAATCTGAAACCAACAAACCATTTTATTTGGCAGATTATTTCGTACATATCTTTCATAGTTCTCTCTTTTGTAATCATTATTTTTAATTTAACTTATCCCTTTTTATCTCGAAAAAATCGTCATATAATAATAACTACAACCGATCCATTAATATCGAAATCGATACTCCAATCGATCCAATCCAATGTTAACTTTTTTTCGTTCGTCAAAATTTCATGCTGAATTTTATAAAAATCAGGTGATCACATATCTACGATGTACATTCTACATTATTACTGCTGCATTGTAATTGCTTACCACCGTATTTAACGCATGGTTTGAGCTGCTCGTCATTGCAATGATCACAATATTGCGACACATTTTTACGCACTTTCCCATGCATTTCATCTGTAGACAAATTTTTACACTATCAGCCACAAACACACGTAAACGATAAGGTAGAGCAAAATAAATCTCCTACGACTGGTATCGTTTCATCGATACCAGTGACTGCCTCAACAAATGATCCAAACGACCCGTTTTTGGAGGGTTTTAAGGGCTGCAGTAAATCATGGTGGACAGTTTGGGAAAGTGTCGGCACCAACTTTCGGCACCATTACAGACTCCATATCCATAAATCATGCATCGAGCAGCCGGCCGCAAGTTCTCTCACATCATGACACTCGAATGTACCACGTCTCCGTCTGCTCTTCCGTCCCAGCTACATACTGCTTCTATTATCAAAGCGCTAAAATGCAGAAACTTGCCGCCATCGAAGCTAGTGCAAGTGTGCAGCATGCCCACAATCGGGATAAAGTATGGACGCGTTTCGCTGCGTGTAAACCATTTTTGACACCAACATACACACATACACACAAACACACGGCTGGGTTATTGTCCATCAGCTTCCACACCGCGACATGGGGTGGGAAGGAGGAGACTGGTCTGGGTTGAACCTTAAATCATCATCGATTGCCATCGGGGTCTGTATAGGGTTGGACTGCATGTGCCGCCAGCATGTGCGAGTGCAAGCTTGCAAATATCTCGGGATGCGCAATTCGTCAGCATCACGGCTCGGAAAAGTGCATCGTCCGCACCGAAGTGCAATGCATAATCGTTTCCCGCCGCTTCTCCCCCTCCTCTTCCTCCTTCTCACCCTCAAAGTGCTGGGGAGGAGAGTACATTACGACCGTAATCTATTACAGAATGGGAACGAATAGTTTGGCTTCAACCGAAGTAAGCGAGCAGGGGAAAAAAAACGAAATGAAAAATAGGAAATGGACTCGAAATGGGGTGATTTAAATTTTTCATTGTTATCCGTCCCACTGTTCCGCACTTTTCCGACGGACGGTGTGCATGTGTGTGTGTGTGCTGGCCACCGGAGGGGTAGAAATAAAACACGACACTAACTGGACATGATCCCATCGGCAGTTTGCAACGTGTGAGTGATGAACGCGCCCGATACGAACCTCCGTTCTGGCCGGTAAGCTTCCCGGCTGGAACCAGCGCTCCAAGCTGGTGGTTAAAATCCCAACGGTCACCCTACTACCCCTCCCCCCTCCTCTCCTCTCCTCCTCCCTCAACGGCACCGGTTGCGGTACAGAAGATGATGAATTATAAGCACGCCGTTTCCATACCGTACCCGCTTGGTGGCTTCATTTTCGCCGGCCATGTTTTGCTGCATGTGGGATATCGTTTCGTTTTTTTACGGTTGCTTCTGGACTGTGGGACGCATACGCGGGGAGTTCGAAATGAAAATGCATGTTACCACATTTCTTCGCCTTTCCCCCACCACTGTTCGTTTCTATTACAGGGAACACGTTGCGTGTTTCATGGCCTTCCGGTGCGACTTGCACGACTTGCGAGAAACGCATTATCAATTTGAAAGTTCGACTACAATTTTTGGACAGCCACACCGTCGGCTATGCACAAAAGTGCACTCTCGAAGCCCGATGGGGGTTTGCTGGGTATCGATCATGAAATATTGCACCGATATTGGATACAACTTGCCAAACTTCTATCACTCTCAAGAGGGTTTGGAGAAACGCACCACTGAAAAAAAAGGCAACAACACACTCAACTTGTTGGAAAATTGCAATGGCTATGTTTGAGAATGTGGTACTGGAACCTGGGGCTTACTTTGGCTCCTATTCGAGCACTTCCCTTTCTCATGACGATACGCTTTTAGAACGCTACAACGCTTCGTACGAAAACAAAAAAAACCCATCGTTTTCCGGCAAAATGAGTCGATTTGTGGGTGCACTACAATGTGAAAATTGATTTTGTTTTTGATAAATTGGGAATTTGCTCGGCTCGAATTCAATCATTCCGTAGATTGATGTGGTGTTCGGTGGTTTGCGGAAACAAAAATTGCTCAGCAGTTGCTACATTCTCCATTTACAACTTCGATTTAAAATGTTTCGAGCAAGTTTAATAATGTTTGGAATGGTTTTTGCTTTGTTTTCATTTTTGCATGATTAAAATTGTTCAAATATAACTACTTTTCTGAAAAAAGCTCACTTTACATTACATTTGTGAATTCCAGAAGAATTGATCAGGCCATTGCCACAAGCAGAGAGTAAAATACAAGTTTCAAGTTATCAAGTTTCTACAGATGTTTTTATGGCATTTTAAACTTACATAGTTTGTGAGCACTAACGACGCCTGGCGTATTCTTAATTTTAAAAACAAACTTGCTCGATAAAATACATTGTAATGTTTCTGGTAGATGGGATTTTATCTTTACATAGAATCACTCGTCCTGTAACCACATTTCTACTCACAATAAATCTAATTTTAAACACTACTCAGCTGAAGTAACTTCACGAGCTAAATGTATATCGTCGGAAATTTCCCTATCATTGAAACTCCATATGTATAAAGATTGCAGATTT
>JXXA01005077.1:0-14724 GCA_000956255.1 Anopheles punctulatus | reverse complement strand
TTTATTTTGATGAAATGATACTCTTGTTTCATGGAAAAGATTCTTTAAATCATGTTTTCATTAAAACATGAGTATCGTACCCCATCAACCAAAATTCATTTTACGTTACGGGTTGTCCGATGTCATGATACTGACACTGACAACACATGATTGTTATGTGTTATAAATTATTTTCGACCCAACAAACATATGTTTTGTTTAGTCATAATAAATGATTTCATTTGGTTTAATTCGATTGTGATATTCTTAATATTTGACACACTCGTCTGCAACAAGTATTCGATTTGTTTGATCCGTTGTGTCCAGTTCATACACACGAACTGAAGTACTAAACAAACGATACCTTCTTCTTCTTTGACGAATACATGCCTACCGTATTACTGTTCAATATACTTATCTTTTGTGATATTGGTCCGGTCGTTTGAAAGACTATTTACTCTATTCGTACTATTAAAAATGAAAATAAAACTAGTTAGTTACGATAGTTGTGTAGATGGTAATGTAAATCCGTGACTTTGTCAAATTTGTCAAAAGGTGATAAGTCAGTGGTTAAACATCTTAGAATCATTTGAGATCCGTTGATAGCGTTGATAAATTTAACATGAATTAAGTAACAGACTAAATCACGCTAAAGTTGAAAGAAAATTCCATTATTGTTTCCTTTTCAATTAGTTGCGCACATTTGATTTAGATGAAAACTGGTTAAAAATGAATCTTGCAGGTGATGATGCTGGCAATGGCAATGTGGCAGTTATGGTAAAAATAATTGTACAATCAAGTATATGTGTATTTTGAAAATGTAACAGTTTAATATTTCCTTCCATTCCATTTCATAACAAAACTATTTATATACTAGTCTTCGCACTAATCTATCAATTCACCACCACATGAACTATTTGTACATCCGCGTTTACGTTATTAGTTTACAACTTACACGAGTCAAGCCTTCGTCTGACTAAAAGATGCGTTGGCTGCATAGCATCATAACTCCATAGTAACGACGTGTTAAATATTGAGCAGAAATGGTTCATTTCCGTAACAAATTTGCTGCCCTACACATTATATACTAATTAATCCTACAGTATATCACATTGATAATAATATAATGAGTGTGTTCGAACTGCTCTGCAACAATGAGACGAGAAATGGAAACGGCTTTGTCGCGTGGAAGAACTGTGTACATAGTTATTCTATAAGAATAAATTTCAGTCCTTGTGTTTCGTTCCTGACAACGTATCGTTCACCTGGGTGTGACTGGAAGACGCTGTTTACGCACTGTTCTCTATGAGTAGTGGCTCACGGCGAACTATTTCTCCTTCTCCATATTTTTCCAGCTCTTTTCTTAGTGGGTACGGGATCATGTTGACGGTCGAGTACCGGATGGATTTTCGTGGATCATACTCGAACGTGGTTACTTCGTTCGAACACAACAGCACCAGTGCTGCCGTAGCGAGTAATGAAGCTCCCAACAGTGCTAGTATGCACACAAATCCTGTCTGCAAGTATGGTGCAATTCCGAACAATATGTTGAGCAGCAATATCAACTCCGGCGTGAGCTTCTCCAGCGACTGTTGCATGAATAAAATAAGCAAAATGTGTTTAAATGGTTGAAAAAATTTACATGTACAATCGAAATTACCATTTCAGCCCATATCAGCGGGATGACCGTGTTGTGAAACGGTTTCAGCGCTGAGTTGAAGCTTACGTTCGTTAACAGACTGATTTGGACGCGGATGTTTGCTTTCATCGGAATCCCAAGTTGCTGCGCAGGAGAAAGAGATAGTGAATTAGTGAATGATTGGTTTGATAGAATAAGGTTGCATCATTTTGCGAATTGTATCACGTACCGGTTGCATAATGATAACGGCATCATGTTTTTCCTTGTTTGGGCTTAACCCATCAATTGCTTGAGAGAGCGATGGGTCACCTTTGTAGAAATGTGGCAGCGAGACCGCCACGGGTATGTCTGAAATGTGTGAAATACACCACATCCGGATGAAGTGTTCTGCTGTGTATGTTGCTATGTATGTTATACTCACTGTACCAGCAGGGGCTCAGATCGCCCAGACCCTTAGGCAGGCACTGATTGTTTTTGCAGTAGCACGACGTGTAAGGATCGTCGATGGAGCTTTCAAAAGCATTTTCCTGGATCGAAAACCAGTATGCCTTGATGCCGTCGACCTCACCTTCGCGTTCGAAAGCAATCGGGAGCGTGCGGCAGAAAGCTTTCCGGTACACCTTAAACACCTCCGTTTTGGAAATGTTTCGAGGAAAAACGGATCCATCGTAGGCACCTTGCAGCGTGTTGCACGGTGTGTTTCTAAAGCAAACATATTACAGTAATGTTAGCAGTTTTTTTACGAACAACAACAAAAAAACACTGTGTCTATTCAAATCTTACCTCCGCTCTGCATCCCAATGATCTTTGGCAACGTAGCCCCAATGAGCTAGACCGGGTGATCCATTCCACACATCGATCGAATAGTCCCGGATCGGTTCCTCACTTTTCGACTGCGATATCATGTCGTTATAGTATTCCTCATGCATGCTGTCCGCAAGCTCATCGGATATATCATCGTCGACGATGCTGTCCTCGTTGTCTCGTTGCTGATTACGAACCGATTCCGGTAAGTTGATGGTTACCGTATCTAATCCGTCGTCAAACATCTGCGATCAAAAAACGGAACTCCTGAGTACAGTACGAACACGAAATGGCATGGGACAGATTGGTGACAGCGAAACAGAGTTCGAAGAAGTTCGAAGAAAAATAATAATCAGCTAATAGCATCACATCTCGTGCCACTTGCGCAGAAAGCAAAACGTTGCCAACTTACCCGATCTAGTACGCCCAATTTCTGGAAGTGAATAATTTCCGGCAACAAGGTGGAGGCTATCCGCACCAAAGGATCATCGTAACCCCAAAGAAGGTCGTGCGTGGTAATGTTTAGAATCGGTTCCATACCCAACGGCTTCAGGGCGGCCGCGACTGCGAAGGCGGCAAACGTAGACATGCGGTAGGCTGCACTGGAGACACCGAGAAGGGCTATGTTCGGAATCATTATGCGATCCTCTTTCGGATCGCCGACGGAGCGTTCGGGCACAAACACCTGCCTCCGTACGGGGACAAAGCTGAGTGTACCGTTCGGGTTGAAGGTTGAATTGCGGTGTTCCAAAAACTCCTGGTACACGTACGGTCCTATTTCCTGCACACGTAAGCGCTCCTCGCCACGCATAAATGCGTCCGGGTTGGTAACGTTGAACACGTAAATGCTGATGAAAACCTCCAGGGGCGGTTTTTTCCACAACCGATTCAGGTAGGAGCCTTCATACATCGACAGTTTCTGGGCGAGTCAAAGCAGAAAGGGGAAATATTAGCGATGGCTTAATGCATCCGATGTGAAGGTCTTTCTGCAGACTCCGCTGCGCCACCAGCTAACACTTACATCCTCAACAATAACTTCGGTGGGATCGATCACTATGATCGCATACGCTAGTGTTATGAACAGCACACCGAGGCAGCATAACTTAACGACTCCTGTGTGGGACAAACGAACGCAAGAACATGAACAACTACATCGATCTAGGCAAATTGTACGAATAGGTTTGTGAATCACAACATAAAACCAAAAACAACAAAACAATGCGGCTTCCGAAAAACTTAAATGACAATTACTCATTCACCAAATACCGCCCATACCCGCCGGTTCAATGTCGTTTCGTTCAAGGAATTACACGTCATGATTTGTTTCTTATGGTGTTTCCGAATAGGTTAACGCCCCGAATCCACCGGCGCCGCGGTGTCGTACGTATGCTCGCGTGTCGGTGCGGAGATGCAGCGGCTGCCATGATCGTGGTCACGTTTTCATCCAGTGTCAGTGTGCGTCTGCCGACGATGATACAATCTTCAGAGAAGAGTGTAAGCCGCACGCTCCGCACCACGCCGCACAAGTTCATGCTCTCGTAACCTTGCGACCAAGTGAACCATATAAACAACAGCAGATTGCAGATGCAAAACATAAACACACCAACCCATCGGGGGGGACGAATGGGGTCCGTTACGTCAAGCTTCTTCATATGCTAGGGAGCAACCACTTCATACTTGCGCTTTCATTC
Source organism: Anopheles punctulatus (assembly GCA_000956255.1). NCBI lineage: Eukaryota > Metazoa > Arthropoda > Insecta > Diptera > Culicidae > Anopheles > Anopheles punctulatus. The sequence continues at coordinate 10,611 of JXXA01005077.1, read as the reverse complement.
GTTCGCTCGAAAAAAAAAAATGTCAAAGGAATAATGAAACGAACGAGCGGGCGGGCGTTGTCCCGATATGGTTTTGCGATATTCAACTTGAGTGTATGATGGGGCCTTTAGCTGCTAGTGCGATGCAGGAAAACAGGGTACCCTGCGTCATAAACCTGTTCTTATGATCTTGAGAGAGGTATTGCCACATAACTACCGCGAAAGCAAAAGCAACGTAGAAGATCATTGCCATCGGTCGCAACTGTCTGTATTAGGCAGCTAGCAGTGTCTGCAAACAAACGAGTCACATAGGATGGACCCGGACTGCATTCACCCTACGTACACCTTCCCGATAACCATGAACTCTTCAAAACAATACGTTGAACGTTGAGCTCGTTTGGAAAGCTTTGGATTCGGTGAATTTATTTGCACCCTCGATTGGCAAACGTACGCACGCAGTACGCAGCGGCGTTGGCATGTGCACAAAAATATCTATAATTTCAATACTACACCGGAAACTACTAACAAACGGTTACGTTGCCGTGAGCTTCCGGTTTAATACGAAGGAAAATTAAAGTCTGTAGCATTTAAATACGGCACCAGCCTCGTACTACGCCCTCCACCGCTGATCGAAAATCTAACCACCAAGTGACCGTTCGACTTCCGCTACTGACACTCTAGGGCTAATCATAGACGACGAACCCGTTCGTATGATTGGATTAATTCTGTGACCTATTTGAGCTTTTTTCTCAATGAAATGCGCTGGGCAACCGGGAGTTCAAGCCTAAGCTGAGCTAGTTGTTGATTGGAGCGAGCACGTTGTCACAACAAGGTATCGCACGTGAATCGTTCTTGTGTGCACAAACCCATAATCCAACTAGAATTAAGCACCGTGAAGTTAGTTGGTCATTTAGTGTTCGCTTCTGTGCTCCATGCCCTACGCGCATAAACGCATTGTAGTACGTGCCGATTAAGAACGGACTAATAAACCGGTTACTTTCACGCTAAGCAGCATCGTTGGCACTTGAGGCACATGGCTGTACTCCTTCCCTGAAACCGGCAAATTGCGCGCGCCTTCGACCTGTAGCCCTCGGGCGTCCTCACTCTTCACGTGAATGCAATGCGGATTTACCTTTTAGCGCAGTACGTACGTTTAATCGTCAGTTTTGTCCATTCAATCATAAAACGTATGCGTATCTAAACACTAAATCGTGTTAACCACCGCAACACCAGATGTCGCTACCATACAAATCTTTAAACGAATGAAGCAAACACAACGCATGCTGTTAGCAGAATCTGTATAACCGGTGATTATACGTAGGACTATTGAAACCCATAGCCTCTATGTATAGGCGGAAGCACAATCCACGTTCAGATTGAGGAGAGAATAGAGAATGGAGACGAATCAGCACACGGAAGGAAGAAAGTTACGTGGTAGAAATAATACTAAAGAAAACAGACCAGAGACTACGACAACAATGCACGATTCGATGCTTTTGTTCGAGGCGCCATAATTCCAGTAGAAAGAGAAAGGAAGCATTTGAAAACAGCAGCGAATAGTGGATGCATTAGTGACATTGATCCGCTATAATTGTTCACACGACAATTGAACGTTATGGAGGAATGATATGATCACTATAGATGTTTCAAAGCATCTTATTAATTTTAATAATCTCATCTATTTTAAATTTCTTTACATTTTCTGCTTTAAAGGTGTCATTGCAAACGTTATTATTTCGATGCATATGTATGTAAAAATATGATCTTTGAAGCTTTGACTAATTTTCTAACCATACCTATTGTAGTTGGTGTTGAATTCCGATCTTTCTATACACTAAATTTGTTATGAATCCAATCTTTCAAGCTACATCTTTCACATACTAATTAAAATTACAAAACAGATTGTTCGTTTCATAGCTGTCCAATTTGCAATCAGGTGAGACTGACTCGTGATTATTGTGCATCAGATCTCCCACGAAATGCCTGTGATGCGAGCTGCAACCGTACGTCAACATAATTGTGTTACGCATGACGCACGAAGTCAAAAAAAAGTAGAGACGTGCTTGTCGATTTCAAAATCATGCTAGTTTGTACTTTACACGTCACTTTCGTTTTACCCTATTCGTGACAATAACACATTTAATTTTACTTGCCGTTTCTAACGTAGTTGTAAGAAAGTATAATGTTTCTCTCCCTGCAGGTAAATCACAAACTAAAACAACTCGAACAATGTCATCGCTCAGTCAAATGCAGACGGTTGCCCGTTTTAGTACCATGTTGCACAAGAATTGCAAGGACGTAGCGCTAATCGTCTCCAGGTCCTTGCATTACAGCACGACGCTGCATACACATGTGTGTCTGCTGCGTGCCAAAAAGCTAAAACTCACACATACACACACGTAAATCACTGCTCGTAAATCGCTGTGCCACTGAGCGGTCATAAACTGATCGTAACGAAGGGAGACTTAATAGGAGACATTCATGTGAATATGAACCGTTTTGAACCGAATATGAACCGAACCAGAGCGTGCATCCAGCGCCTTCAGGACATGATAGAAAGATAATTCATCTTCTACCGATACAAAGCAAATAAACCGCATACTTTGACCAATCACCCTATCAGTAGGGTCACCGATGGAAACAATTATACTCATGAGCTTAGGAACTGGAATCGCTAAAAGCTCGAATCCTCCGTAGAGCTATTTGCTCTCGCTTCTAGCGGATGGGAGTGGTAATCGTTTTTTTTTTATACTTCCTGCTAGACAGTACTTGCTTAGCGGTAATAGAAGATGGTGTTGTACGATGTGTTATTAACCGTCGCTTTTTGTCTTGCCCACTGACGGATTGTACCGCTTTCTGAGAAGCAAAGCTTTGCATTTAGTTAACCTTTGACCATCGTTACTGTCGCCCTGAGCATCTGCCACGTGGACAGAGATGAGGGACAAAAACGCGTGACCATACTGGTGATGAAACCTTTTTTTTTTTGTAAGCAGTTGAAAGTACTACCACAATTTCCAGGTATCATATACTTTAAAAATACTCTGATATCAGAACCTACGTGGACAGCTATAAATCTACTTGTTTAACATTCGGCTCGTTCCGCACGACACTTATACTCGTTATTATTATAGTGCAGTTTTGCTTCAACCTGCTGGACAAGGCAGGAAAATGTTCTTTTTCGTGCAGGACACACGTTAGCATTCGCCACACTGCGTGTTAAGAGTATTTTACATCTTGGAGACAGCATGACGGCAAATTAAAGTCTAACGATTCACTTAAGCCATTAACGGGGCGAACTCTTAATGATAAATAACAAACAAAAACTGTATATACTTACGTTTCCTCTTAGAAACCATCGTAAATGTCGGTGTCGTAGTCATTGTGAGTCGTCGTACACTAGGTGCAAATGCTGAACAGGACTTCTTCAGCTTCGATTAAACCAACAACTTCGATTTAGTTGTTTAATTTTGTGACACCTGCAAACGTTTATTCGAAACAGGCCAAAACGCGTTGTTTATTCAGCTGTAATCATTGCACTGGAAGTTAACGGAAACAAATGTTAGTGATGTTAATGTGCGCTGACTTCAATACCTGCAATACTTCAATACTTATTAAAAGCAAGCAAAGTGTTTGAAAACATTTTACACATAGTTCATTTGCGGAAACGGAGTGTAACTAAAAGCTTCTGGTTTTGTTTGAGAAAAAAATCTAAAAAAAAAACAACTACGATTTCAGTTTTGATCAATCATAGCTTTACATTGTTTGCATAATTTTGTTCATTCAACGATCAAAACCTTAATAACCAAAAACGTTTTTTTAACGAATTTGTCAGCTTTTATCGTTTGTAAATTTAATGCAAACAAATTTGACAAGCTGCAATATTTAATTCAAACCAGAAGTGATTTTTAAGTATTAAGTAAACACGAAAAACTTCATTTTGTGGGATACTAGACGGTTTTAGTATCTTAAAATTTTGTTAATGTTTTGTTTTAAGAACATCGTTTGCTTTCTTTATGTTCTTAAATCATTCTTTTCACGATCAAATCGTACAGAATAAACTCACTATTTTCAAGATGCACCGGTTCATTTGGATATTCACTATTCAACCGTAAAATGTGAAGTAGTAGGCAATCTACATAAAGTTCAAAGTTTTTTTTGTACACTTGAGTATTATTAATACGCTTTTCACTCAGTCACATTAGCACCTCACGTCACTTTTACACGTCAGCTAATAGCCTCTACAGTGGACAGTTAATGCTCCGTATCCTTGAAGGTGCTACGAGCAACGTGATTCGAATGAAAATAACTTAAAACTGTACACCACACGAGCTAAAAAAAGTTGTTACTATACTTTTGCACCATGCTGCCACCGGTAGGGATCTTTTGCTGGCCGTGGGCTTTTAAAACCAGCAAGAGAAGATCTTGTACGCTGGAGCGTAATAGAGCAAATAGGAGTAGAGTAACGTATGTTCTGTTCTTTATATAAGCTCCAAACGAAACTTCCATGCTCCGGCGGCTTCACGTGCGTCGGTTGTTGCCTCCCATCGATCTTGTGCTCGTTATTCGTTCGTATACCCATTCGTACGCCAGTTTACTCATGAGATCGCGAGAAGGAACCGAGCCGAAGCTCGCGTGTCCGACAAGCAGCAGCATCTGTTTCGCCATCTTCGCTCGGCTTGTGATGCATGTGAGGAACGAGAGTAAAGAGGCACTGATCGAAGATCAGCACGAGCATGAACGTTCGTTCGGAAGCACGAATTCTGAAGAAAGTGAGAGTGTATATGGGCAAAAGTACGAGCTTCAGGCTTAAACCGATTGTAATTATCACTGCACTTAATGTTCAAATATGTTACATTCATTGAAGATGATTGCACTGATTACCTATTACGAAATAATACTATGCGCCATTCGAAATAATATTAGATTGTAGGCCATTAATGACATTAACGTAACATTTTTTCGTGCTTAAGTACATAAACCGATGGCAATGAAAGTTTTGCTATAGTTTTTTTTTATGCATCTAAGAATATTCATCACAGCATGTAACAAAATGTTATCGCATTCTAATATGATGCGCAAACATCCGGGTAATATGTGTCAGACACGTATTAAATGAATCTGCTCGTAGCAAATGGTAACACCATTGGTTAGGAATTTTTCGTCAACTTTTTTATTCAAGCCACCTTCAATATAATCCTAACAATTGCTAATCTTTTAGTTACACAAAAGATCGTCTTGTCGTGGTCGTCTTGTTCGGGAATACCAGAGTCGAGAACCAGTGGGGTTACATGCTGTAGTCGTCCTATTTTTATTCTGTTGCGTTATAACGCCATAACAATATGTTATGGATAAACATGATTTGAGTGCAGGGCAGTGCGGTGTAAAATTGATGATGTTCATTCTGCGTGTTGATGTCTATGTCTTATTGATTGAACTATGTAAGCCGATTAATAAAGAGCATACACACAACGCTTGTTTAATTGAACAGTAGTCGTACGATTTTCGACTCATATCCTTTAGTGTGTAGTCAGATTTACATTTTAGTCTTCCATTTTCAACAGTGTAGAAGTATTGGTTTAACAGAAGTACAAGTTTAATATTTCAATCGCATGTTGATAGCTATCCGTGCAAACGAACTTGTACGCAAACCAATGAAATTTCAACTCTTCTTTAACCAGCTAACACCCGTACCCTGTTTTATTGTGAACGTCTTAGTATTTTTACATTCATGTTAGAAAGGAAACTTGTGAGCCGGGCGTCCTTTAAGTTACTCATAGCCGGTGTGCAGCGGCGCTCGAAGTATGGCATGAAAAATGTACGCATATAAAACGAAACGGAATCGGCATTAGTTTAGCCTTTTTTTTTGCCAATACTGCCTTATCGTTTATATTGCAGTAAGGAGGATATCTTTCTAACATCTTAGCCTGTGAACATTCTTCTCGGCGGATTTTCTCACATACTGGTTGATCCAATTTTCAGATGTCTACTATCCTACATCTCACATGCTCTGCATGGTGGAAAACAGCACATTGTTAAGGAACAATGTTGAATATAAATGCAACATTTCATAACCCTAGGGGATAAATAATTCAAAAACATTGAACAAGTTCAGCATTATACTTGCACTCTGTTCACCTGCATTGACCCTGCTCTCATGAGTCGCGTGCATCTGCGCGTGTACCTGCCCTCTAGATTCAAGCGCACACACTGCAAACGAAAACATCTATCGTTGCCATCCTGCCATCTCGTCGATCATGAACGACGTCCACCGCGATCCGGAACGAAAAGGGCTACCGATGACGGTGACGACATGATTTGCTAGCCGCTGCTATCTATGCCGCTCATTGCAATCGCAGAGGACGGACCAACGGCTCCGGCACACATACATGCAGGGGGACATAGTAGACTCATTCGCGACTCGACGGTTAGCTCTAGCTGCTGCTAGCTTTCGTCCGGTAGCACACGGACACCCATGCGCCATTGCATAATTGCCCGCAGGTCTCCTTACTCTCGATTTACGGGCAACTGAGACCGTGAAAATGGCGAATGAAGATCAAAGTCGTCCAGTTTTCGATCTGAACGTGGGATCGTGTTTAGTAGCTGCTTAGCTGGTTGCGGTTACGCTACGAACATGCGCCACACTGTGGTTGGGCTACAGAGTAGCGCAGCCACCACTGCACTTGACACTGTGGAGGCACACTTGAACAGCATCGATCGATATCACCGGCATCCTATTGCTGGCGCAGGAATGCGGATGACGGCACTCATCGGTCTACCTCGAGGTCCTGACGGCGATCGGTTCGAGTCCGTTACGCGTTCAGCTTTCAGCTTTGCACTTGACAAGTTTCTCTTGGCTCAAAGTTCTTTACGATGAGCCATCCGGTTCCTTGTGCCATCGTCACAGCATTTTAATGGCTATGTGACGAATTGGACGACAAAATCAAATGCGTGGGTTTTCTCCAAAGTAAAAGCTGCCAAAAGTTTTCGTTTATGCATTGACGCACCCATTACGCACTGTGTTAATGCTTGGATGCTGAAGCACTTCCACCTCATTCTGCTACATTCAGCCACTCTTTTAGCACTGACTGACGTCACTGACCGGGGCGCAACGTCAGAAGGTCAGGAAGCGTCATTGGTGAGATTGACGCGATTACCGTGAATTAACGTGTGTGTAATTAAACTACTTTTTGTTTTTGCTTTCATGTACCTTTAGCGAACCTCCCGCATACTGATACCAATCACCGCGACTGGGCGCAGTTCAAACCAGAGGTCACGTGGTAACGTGTTTGCTGAAAGTTTCGTTTTGCTCAAACGTGACACGATCCTCCACGACATGTGTCTTGCTAGCCATTTCATTATCATGCCCATCATTTACATATCGAATATGATCTCTTGGCATAATGAAAGTCCACCGGAACACATGGTGCATCTATATAATTTCGGTGCATGTTATGAAAAAATTACCTTACTATAAAAGGTCACAAATTATTTCTGAAGAATGTGCATTATACCTTCATCTCAATCTATGAAACTAAAAAAATTTTAGCTCCCCATAACTTCCCCTTAACCATAGCGTTTCAATACATTCATCTTATTCCTAGGACTTTTCGTAGTATTCTAACTACCGAAGTAAGTTTAATGTGAAATTATAATGCACAACGTAGTAAAATGAATAACATGAATAGTAAAGCCCCACAAAACAATTAACAAAACAATGCTTTTCGCGGCGGTCCTGGCCACACACGCCACCAGGCTAAAGGGTCATATACGTGGGAAGAACCGTCGGGGTCCCCACATTGCTCAACGTATGCGGAAGAACAGACTGGGCTAACGTTGTGCTACTCAAAGGTCACAAATGGAGTGCGAAATTACGAGACGAGGAATAAACAAAGATATCTTCGCTCCTTCCTCCCTCGTGGCGGACCTCCCCTCCTCTTCACTGCGTGCCAGTTGAGGTGCAAAAGTTCATCTGTGCAGCGACACACTCGCACCTTGACGGCGCACATGCTGTAAACCTACAATCAACATGCAATGAAAGCGGGATACATGATCGTTAAGATATTTGATTTAGTTTCACCACACTTGACCCGACCTTGTGCGTTTTTGTTATCGTTCCGAGCTTTTCCGGTCGTCACCGGCACTCTGCGCTCACGTAAGATCCGGTGTTGACGCCGGCTGGTATTTCCGTGACCCATGAAATACCCGCGGCGTTCACAATCTTTTGCTCCTTCAAATAATGCTTCAGAAAATGCGTACGCTGATCAATACGTAATTCATAGTGACAGGGACGAAAAGAAAATCATTCTGACACACTATCACGCACAACAGGGGCTTCCCTTGTTCTACTGTCCTCAGCGAGAGATAAAATTGAAGGTTGTGAGCGAGATTCCTGCAAAAATATTCTGTCATGTGCTGCTAATTGTTAGTTTCACTTAAGCTCAATGCGCCGTGTGATTACTGTCGAGTCATCGAATCGATTTATGTAAGTAAAACGGTAGCATGCAACACCTAAAGCGACAGTATGGTGTGTGTGTTTGTGATACACAGTTGTTTTTATTTCTCTTTCATACACATCATAAATTGAGCTTTCGTATTTAAATTCTTCATTTTCGGAAACTAAAGATAGTATATTATCTACAGATAAGAACTCATTGGAGTAAGATTTGTAAAACGAGATAGATATTTATGTCAACCAACCACCCAAGCAACCTTGCATAAGTAGAAGATAAAAAAAGACACCAATAAAAAAAATTGTATGGTTTGTCTTATACCAGTTTTGGGAAAGTTTTTAAAGCTAAAGTAACTAAATCAACTTGCCTCAAAAATGGCAATGCCAGAGTTGTACCGAATCATTACATTCATTCATGTTTTATCGCACCAAGCTCCAACGAAAGGAAATGGATTCGATCTACCATATCTTGCTCGTATTCCGCCATGGAAACCCAAGCCCATTCGGAATGGAAATGCGTAGCAATTATCGATCGACGATTAGGCAAATTAATTTACAACCCTCTTGTGATAAAGGCGTAGATATTTCACAATGTCAGCCCACCTTCTACGGATGAAACGTCATATAAGGTTAGCTCTTTTTACGAGCACAACAATCTAATTACGGCAATCCCCTTCAATATTGATAATCGACAGCACAGAAGATAACAACTGGTACCAAGCCGCGATAAGCCTATTTTTGAAGGGAAAGGAAAATTAGATTACAATTGTATGTGATATTTGTAGTATGCATTTGGAAAAACTAGTTTTTGTTTTTATTGAACTCTTAGAAGTACTTTTCTGCTGAACGTAACAAAAAAAATTTAAGACATTCCGAACATAAATGTTATCAAAATTCCCGTTGTGAAACGTTACGATTGGCTAGGTGCGTTAGAAAACGGCGCTGTACGGTACGGTCTAAAAACTTACGTCAACGGACCGCTCGGTACACCAGTTCTTAGAGATCGCTGATAGCGCAGCGTTCGTCGTTTCACGAATTAATTAATTTTCCAAATCGATGCAAATGCGCCAAGCTATCCGATACCACGCGACCGATCAACAAGTTGCGTTCAAACTGCTGCACGCTATTTTTGCCATTCTCGCCATTCACCGCTCTTCGTGCCGACCATCGTATTTCCTGTTGCTTTCATTTTTCTGCAAATCTTTTCGCCTCGGCTTCAAATTTCTTACTTCCATTATCTCTTTCCTTCGTCAAAGGGCGTAGGTTTGGGACGTGCCAGTAAAGCGCAACAGGGCAAATATTATTTATCAGCGCGTGAAGCCCTGCGCGGAAGCTCTTTCCCTCTCCGACGCTCAGCAGCCGAGAAGCTGCCGGTGAAATGTGATAGAAAAAATAATCACTATGGCATCAGCACAGCGAAAGGATACGGTGAGAGAATACTTTCTCATCAGTCTGGTGAGGATAGGATCAAACCTTTACGAAAATGGTTTTGGAGAGAGTGCAACGTAACGACGGCTGTACTCCCGGCAGCAGTACAAACACAGGCTGTTACCACTTCCGGTGAAGATAAAATCCCGTATAAAAAGGCAGTCCGAACACGCTTCCGGCGGTAGACCGAAATATTCGTTTGAGTGGATACTAGTGGTGCCAACAGTCGCATTTTAATTCTGTGAAATCTACGTGACAGCGTGTAGTGCACAAAACTCATACCGTGCATCGTTATCGTTCCTTTCCGAAGGTGATTGACTATTTTAAATGATGTGTTAATTGTGAATATTAGGAAAATGTTGAAAAACTACTGAGATCCAATGATTATAGTCCGAATCATTGCTTACCTGGCAAGTAATTGCCACTGTTCATTGCATTAAGTCCGTGTGACTTGTACTTTTGAAAGCATTCCAACTGTAGGCTACTTTTAATACTTTTCTGCTTGTTTCCTGTAAAGTACAGTCGTTTAGTTGTACTTTATACACACATTTTAATTGTTACATAAAAAGTGTTGAATTGTGTGGTTTGCATACATAATCCCCGTGGGTATCTTGTCACGATAGATGCTGATGAGATTTGCAATTGGTTTGCAGCCGTGTTAATGTGAAACGGGAAGATCGAGTGCATTTTGAAGATTTTAATACATCTTTTGGACAATGTTCTGGAATCCTTTCATAACGACTATGTATTTCTAT
>JXXA01005076.1:0-21838 GCA_000956255.1 Anopheles punctulatus | reverse complement strand
TATGGAGCAACTTTATTCAATATGTTTCAGATGGAACAGCAATTACCGTGTTTAGTGCTCTCATGTCATACCCTCCTGAGTTAATTTCTTCGCAACGCAACATCAACTTTGACACTTCGATGCGATCTCGATTCAAATGATATGTGGGTTGCACGAAAACTGAATCTGAAGTTTGTTTGTTTTCTCTGTCGAAGTCTTACCCAGTGAACAATCCTGGCAGTTCATTAAATACGCGAAATTTATTCCTTATTAATAGAGTTCAAAATTTTGCGTGTGGCCATAGAAAAAGCTATTCCGCATGGATGATGTGTTTGTTTTGACAGTTAAACATTTATTCCGACACCTTTTTGTCTGGCGATAATCACTAAGCTTTGAGTGTCACTGTTTTCACTTCTCGCCTCTTCTATTTTGTCGCGTCAAGGTTGAGCGTGTGTTGACTATGGGCTTACTATCTCCCTGTTTCCCGGCACTATCTGATACCCTTATTTTCGTACTTTTTTGACGATAGATAAATTTTCGAAGCAGTGTGGCAAAGGAATTATCGTTATAACGAGGCCATAAAGTTGATTTTCATTTCCAGCTTCTCCGGCGGGGGTGGAGGGTTTGTCTTTAGAAGGTCCAAAGATTGGACGCCCGTTGGTGCGATTTTGACGACATTCTTGGTACGTTCGATTGCATCGTGTCCATGTTTTTTTATTGTTTGATTCTTACAACACACGAACGAAGCTGGGCGGAAGGTCGGTATATCATAATTACATTTTATGGGACACCGTGTTCCATCACCGGCCGTGTTTTATGGCTGTCGGAAAATTTCGATGCCAACCGGACGGTGGCAAACACGGTAGTACCGGGCCAGCTGGCGGTGCGTTTTTGATTTTATGCCCGCCCTAGAGCCGGCCGCTGCTGCAACGGCTTTAACGACAGTTTTGACATGCTGGATGCGCTCGGACGCTGTTTATCGCTTGTTCGGCTCCTGGGGAGGTGTGCGGGAGTGGAGGGGGAAGGAGGGGATTTTTAAAATCGGTCGGTTTTTGCAACAAGTGTGGTTTTCGTGTGGCGGTGTTGTAGTGGTAATTTTGATTGGATCAACTTTATGGAGCCAATCACGGCGTTTTGTGTGAGTGTTGGTTTTTTGTTGTGTTGGTTTTTGCTGCTGCCGTTGGCTATTTTGGGACGATTTCGTTCGTGCGGCAAATGATGTGGTGCTTACCAGCGGGTAGAACGAGAGCACGAGTCTGATAAGATGTTTTGTTTTGTTGATGATCGGTTTGAGATGGAAAAATATATTATAACTATCGATTAATAGTATTAGTAATGTTATAATTTATTTTCTTTTATTTTTTGTATTATGATTATAACACATGAAACACGTATTTTTGCTTATAAAAGGAAAGTTTATTTTCGAAAACAAAATGTGCTTGGGTTTCTTTCAAAATATTAAACATCAACTGAGCAGTGTAGCTACCATGAGCTTCAATTGACCAGATTAGCTACTACGGATAATAGTTTTTTTTTTGTATGAAATCAATGTTTATTTACAAAATTTTTTATCCTAGCGAACATTATGAGAGCAAGCCAGAATTACAAAGAATATTTCAAGATTTCGTAGTTATCAACGATGTAGATGATGTAATTCGCAAACAAACTAAGGATAGCATACCGCTGGATGGATGACTGCTGGATGGATGACTGCTGGATGATGCTGTTCCAATAGATGGCCATCACGGGTATTGTTTTCCACCAAGATGACCGACGTCTAGCGCTTTCGTCTTCTTAAAGTTCAGTCTGGTCCTAGAGCAGAGTCCTAAGTAACAGACAGGTTTCTGATTTCTTCTGTCATTCTGACCAAGTCATCATGATCGCAGCACACGCCTCCTAGTCTGGTGATGAGAGGAAGTAGTCAACTGAGAATGAGACACAACCAGCAGTCAGTAAAAGAGCGGAAAAGAAATTCTAGTCACAGCAATAAGTTATCACCAATACAATGTAGTAGCGAAATAGAGTAGGGATCGGAAAGACTGTTTGTGTTTACCGTTACTTCATGAGTTAGGCATTGGTATGAGTGACGATTTATTTATTTTTATTTTGGAGAATGCCGAACAATCAAACTAATACTGAGCTCAAAAAAGAGCTTCCAGTTCACTGAGGAGCTGTTGATAGGTATTTCTCCCGCTCACTGCTCATCATTAGTCGGAAGATATTGCTGTGGTCGAACATTTGCCTGCTACGTCATGCGTCTTGGTGAGCAATGTCTGTCAAGTAATGACGGTTAGGAGGTAGAGTAAGCTGTTGAAAGGACTAATGGAAGCCACAGATGACAACAAGATCATGTGCGAGATCTTGACTATATTTATAGTACATAACTTCTGATCCTCTTTCGTACAGAGCTAAAAGTCATTGTTGAGTCGGCTTGTGAGAGATCATAGAAAATAAGTTTCTCTGCCATTCTCTTTGATTGACATACGATAGTTCTTTGCTTAAAAGAAAGTATAGCCTGAAACTCTTCTGTGTCCGGGAAGTCTTATACCATTATATGGCCTCGGTAAGCGTAGATCCGTCCTGTTGGACATATCGTTGATCACGCCGTGCTTATAATAAATGGATAGTTTTATCTACTCAAAACAGTAGTCTCTTATCTGGTCCTAGTCTAATGAAAATGAATTTAGGAATAAAATAGATCAACATGCTTTGCTTCTCAGCTCGTTCATCATTCATTTTCACGGTGGAATACCCGTCAGGACACTTACAAAACACTGTTTGAAATATTTGTACTTCTATTGACTTTTTGTTGAAAAACATCTTTATTATTTGTTTGTAAACTTAATTTATAAAAATTTGCCAGTTTTGTTTCGTCATTGATTCGTCATAAATTTTCCATATTTAATTTAATTCTATCTTTTGAATAAAATTGAATATCATTGAGCTCTTCCAATCGAAGCTGAGATGGCATAATGGTATAAATTAATCGATTGCAATAAACGTACAATTGTGGTTGAAATAGACCATTTGACTCGATGAATAGTATCAATCATACCATTATGTCCACTAGCAATCGTACAAAAGCATAATACCGAACACAATTTCACAGCACGACATCATTGCCCGAATCCGTTGCACATGATTGAGTGAAAAGCAATATCTTAGCAACTGGAAACCCGTTTCCGCCACACTCGTGATACGCAAACAGAGAAAGTAATCCCCAGCGGCGGCAGCTGCTAATTTCCACCGAAACTACCCCCTTAATAATACCGAACAAAAAATGGTTAACCTCGCGTACGGAAATAAGAGAAGCTGATGGAAGGCAAGGACGAGAATAAAATAAATAACAAAAATAAAACAAATTCACCACTTTCTTTGCGGTTGTTCCGAAAAACCAAAGGGTAAAAAAAAACAAATACTCACACACACAACAGGGTAACATTATCAAGCGCACAATCCTTGCGCGCATGAGACGTGGATGCGCGATAGAAAAAAAAATCCCGGAAATCTCACCCCTCTGCACCGAATGCGAATGCACGAAATAAATTAATTTATGAATCTTTCGCCGATTGCTTGCTCGAAAATGCAAATTTTTGCACGATCTGCACCTGTGTGTGTGTGTGGGGAGGTGCATGTTTGCATATTATGGAAAATAGTATCCAACGAAAATCCGTTTCCCAGTGCCGTGCACCCGCCGCGTCAGGCGTTAGCGACTGACGATGAAAAATATTACTATTTTTGCAATATAAAACAACTACGGCAAGAGTGCGAGCACGAGAGCGCGCGGCTGATCGGTTGCAGGTAATTTATGCACCTCGTGTGTCATGCGGATCGAAAAGGGAAACAAGTACACATAAGAGCGAGAGCGAATAAAAAAAGCGCAACAAAACAGGACCTACCCCAGAGGAACGCCGCGAGGCAACGGCTGGTCGGGAAAGGAAAATCGCATCGAAATCAGCACGGGCGCAGCATATCGATCACCGAACGTGGCCGGGTGCGAGGTATTGAAACAGTGTCTTTATGCAAACGTATGCGAGCAGGCGCGCACAGGTTGTGAGCAAACAATGGCTTTTCCTCGTGGAAGCCGTCGCGCGGAAGGGCAAAATCGGAGAATCTTTTCATGTTTTTATGTAATATATCACACTAATTTTCGGACTATGAGTTCATTTGAAGTTGTTATTCTCCAAACGAGGAAGGAGCTTCAGTGAATAAAGCAAAATAATTTCAAGTAAATTAGTTGTTCTTGAAGTAATCGTACATTCCTAAAAAAATGGTACTTCAGAAGAAATAGACCGAATATTGGACAATTTCCGGTTTAAATAATTTTACAATCCATCATATTTTTTTCGAATTTTCTCTTGAGACTACCTGCTTCTGAATGTGATAGTAACACAGTTAAAAACATTTCTATTTATAATTAATTTTCAGTCCTTAAGTCCTTAAGTAGACCCAACAGCTTCAAACTCTACGCTCAATCCAACCCTTATCACTTTGATGTGAAAATTTTACACACACATGTTTTCTCGATGTCAGAACAAACAAAAAAAAACTAGTGTTAAATATGGCTATTTATTTACACATTATTTTATCTAGAAATATTGAAATATTATTAAATTTATCATGTTTTCATCTACCACCAAAGCGACAGTCCCCGTTCGGTGCGTCCCTGAGGCCGTCGCTATAATGTCTCGTCAGGGGTCTTGCGTTGCCTTGGGGTTCAATTTAAGTGTCCACGCCGCCATTGACGGACGTGTATGCATCTCAATGGCGGAGTCAGCGCGGTTACGGAACCGGTTCGCTGCTCCATCGAACCCCTCTTTCCCCTCCCCCTTTCTCTGCGCAAACCGAGGGATTAAGAAGAGAGACGCTAAAAAGTAGCACCAAAAAGCGCGAAAGTGGCCCTTGGAAAAAATAAAAATAAATAAATAAAAAACTTCACCGAAGAGTGCCCGATTTCGATGTAGTGAGTATGCATTAAAGAACGAGTTTGTTGTTGTGTGTTGTTTTTTCCCCCCTGTGCACAATTACCTCTGGTTAGCTCATGTTATTTATTTATTACTCTACTTCTTTCGCAAACGCCAATGGGGGTGAATTATTTTTTTCTTCTCGCTTAATGTTTTATTTTGTTGCCAGCTTACGGCACAAACACGACACGATTTTATGCTCCGCGGCACCGGCACAAATGATATGGTGACCTCTGAAAATAAAGCAAAACAGAAATGAAAAAAAACCATCCGAAACAAACCAGTTGCCCCTTTGCGCACGACGTTGCGTAGGACACGTTTGTGCTACCGGTGCCAATAAAAGGTGACAATTTTCCGCTCGTCTTAATGGCTCCGGCCCTGGCGCGTATGGGGATGGCTTGCATACGCGGCGCTTGGATGGTATGATGATTTTTGGAAGATTGCGAGCACGAAACGCTGAGACACAGGCCGCATGGCTGCTACGTTCAGCGGTGGTCTTGCACGCGATCAAAAAATGAACCAAACGTCTTCGCCGACCAAAGAAAAATTAGATGCTTGCCGGTAAGTTGCGCATTAAAGGCGGTCGCATAAAGCCACGAAAAATGCTTGCACTGTTTTAGATACCAACAACGGGTGTTTTTTCCATTTTGAATTACCTTTTTTTTAAATAAATGTTAAATGTTATATGTTTTTATATAAATGTTAATGCAAGCATAGAACAATAGTTTTTATTTCACTGATTTAATAGATCAATCAAGATTAAAAAAAAAAACAATAATTTACAGCGAGTCTTTCTCTGCATAGCACAGCAAACTTATTTATTGTTACACCTTAATTTAAATTGTTTCCAACTCATTTCAAAATGCTCCAAATTGAACAATATCTGTTCGGATATGAAGACAATTTATGTTGGTCTGGCAGCAAAAACTAAGGCAACTGCTATCCTTCCCAATGTGTGTTAGTGGTTCATACAGTGCCTAACACAGCTATGCGAACATTTGATTTTTTTGGGGTGAATAAAGCTGAAAATACCTGAAAAGCAATAATTAATCCTCGCCAAAGATGAAGCAAAAGCAAAAATACATCCACTTACTATTATTGATCACTTACTTAAACTGTTTTACTTGTCATGCCAAACCAAAATGTTTTTCATTTATTTTTAGACGATTTTAAAACATGGAGTTTTTTATGTGTTCCATGAGTATTATGAAGCAGTTCTACCATTTTTTAAATGTTTTTGCTTGTATTGGTTAAGAAAATGTTACAGTCATTTTTATAAAGTTTAAGTCAGATAAAAGTATGTTTATAGATTTGTTCATAAATAGCAGCAAATGTTTTTGAATTTGCAGTCGATTATGAACAGAATTTTTAAGCAATGCGGCCAGACCGTAATTACTTGAAATAAATAAATAAAAATGAACAGAATTTTTAAGGCATCTTTCGAAAGAACATGTTTTAAGATTGTCTTATAAATTATTTCCAGCAATAGATGTTACCAAGTGATAATTTAAAATGTACGAATTTGAAAATCTATACATTGAAAATATTTTCATACAGCAACATTTCCCATAAATCGTTAAAATATTTCAGTATTTTAAACCCTTTGTCGTTTCAATAGCAATTAAAGTATTTTGAAAAAATATTTTATGAATAAACAAATTATTGTCAATTTTCGTTACTACCAGTAATTTCGTGAATGAAAATAAAAATAATTCAATTATAAGTTTTTGTGTTAAGTACTGTATCGAGATTGCTGTTGAATTAAGTGACACATTAAGCAAAAATTACATTAATGATATTTTAAATGATTTGTGCTACGGGTTATCTTTCCCCGCATTTCCGCTAAACCTTCCCAATATCGTATTTTGTTGAACCTTAACTTATCAGTTTCGTACTTATAGGGTGAAGGATGGAGGCTCTTCGTTAGTGAAAAATCATCTTCCTCACGCTCTCGGCTCAGTTCTCCGTTTCGGTGAGCCTCATACACTCATGGAAGGCGAAGAAAAATGATGACATTACAAATTATCACCCCTAATTTATGACAAAATGGAGTTTCCTCGTTCGGGAATTAATCAGCTGTAAGATACACTTGGCTCCCCCTCCCTGAAGGTCGGAAAGGCAACCCATCAACACCGGAAGCGGTTGGACGTCTTCGTTTGGGGCCGAAATAGCTGCCCGGAGCGGAACTGGCCGGGCGCAGGTGAACCACGGCGTACGGAGAAAAGAATCCTCCCGAGCCGTTTTTTGAGGCAAACAAAACCGGCCACGACACGGCCAAACGCCACGAAACCAGTACAAGCGATTTCAGATCTCGCGAGCGGCCCGCAGGCGTCGGCCTGCCGACCACTTGGGTGATCTTTTATGTCGCCTTAACTGGTTTTTCATTTGTTTATCTATTAATTTGCCCGACCCAGCAGTCCGCAGGGCCCACCGCACGGGGGCGCATATTAAAACAAAACCCCTCGTCCTCAGCGCCAGGGGTTGAGCAAATAATAATACAAATGCAAGAAAAAAGAAACCCATGCATCACGGCCGGACGGATATTCCGTCTTTGGGCGCGTCTTTGGAATATTGTTTTTGGCGTTTTTTTTCCCTCTTCTGGTCTTCTCTCTCTCTAATTAGCCACCGCTCGCATTATCACAACGGCTGCCGCCACGCGGTTATCTCGGCCGGACGATCGGTTGCGTACACGCGTAACCCCTTTGAAAATGGAACCGAGCGAGCGGCCGAGCGAGTCGTGAAATATAATTGGTGATTAAGGGAGTGGAAACCATTACCCGGACTGAGGGATTTTTTTTTTGTTTCGAGCCAGTCTCAATGCCCAGGATGTGCGTCGAGTTCTTATCCACCGGCCGAAACCAGCGCAAACCTGGGAAGGGTAAGAACCGTATTTTTTTCTTACTCCCATCCCCGCTTGGTGGTGGGAACGGAGCAACATATAAAACATAAAGCTGCTCGCCACGAACGTGAACGAAAAATCAAAAACCCGCTGCTCAAGACAGGAAGCTGGCAGCTCGATGCGATGGAGAGTTCTTTTTTTTTGACGAATGGCGGAAGGTTAAGCGGTGATCGCAATCGGTTTGTACCAGCGGGTTGGAAGGTTCACATTCCATTTTGCCCCAAAAAGAAGGAAAGAGACAGAATCCGAATTCTGTGTTAAAGATATGATTGCGAACTCCACATCGGATCTCCCTCGAGTTTGTGTTCCACTTGATCCAGCCAACGAACTTGAGGTGTTCCTGTACGTCTCGCGTCGAACAAGTTACTGATGAGTTCCTTACAATCCTCACAACATTTCCCAGGTATCTCTTCGTCAAGATGTCAGGTCTTCTAACCAACTCGTGGCTCATTTCCCTCTCTTCGCTTCTGCTGTAAGCGTTGTTGACCATTCAGAAAACGATTCTCAGGATGTCTTGCAAGATCTCCATAGACATTTGTGTTGGATACTCCTATATTGTTATAGTCCTAAAGCAAGACATAAATGGACGTCAGCTGGCCCTAAGCTAGCAACTGTAACTGAGGATACCAATTGATGTAAAGAGAGTTTATTCACGCTGTGATTGCAGAGAATCCATCATAAGATGAAATGTTTTAATTTCACTAGCAATAACTATTCTAACATCAGAATTCGGTTTTTCCTTCTAACAGGCTCACGTTTTACTGACGCGACCAGATGTCTAATAGCGTCTTAAAACTCTCGGGTCTTGTTGCAGTCCTACATCCGACATAGCACTGGATCGCTTCCAGGTCTAGCTTATGTTCGAGGCTGGACACTTTTCGTTCGAAAGACTTCATATGGAGCTCCTGCTAAGAATGAATCTCCAGAACCTTCGATCGAAAATGTTGCTGCTCATTTGATCATTATAGCGATCAAACTTCATTCATAATTTTCCAAGGTTTTCATCCATCATTGTTTGTTTTATTTTATTTTGTTATTATAAGTTTATATGAAAATCCAATTTAGAAAACTTGCATTTGCAATATTATTATTTCATTAAATTTTCCAGGTTACCATCGACTACCATCGACCTTCCACGTTACCATTTTATTTATTTATTTTTTTTGTTAAAATACGATACAAAAACCAGAATACCAAAAGAAAGTTTTATAAGATCTTATGAAATTTGGTCGTGCTTCGATGTGAACATCAAATAAATATTTTATCAGCGTAAAAAAGTTTTTTTCACATGATTTGCAAAATAATAATATCTAAATAATCAATATAAGACGACTGTGTTTTTTTATATGATGCATTCATTTTTTCTGCACATACAACTTGTTTGCAATAACTTGCAAAACGCTTATGAGAAAAACAAAATAATGCATTTATCAAACTGAATTATACTTCAACATTCATATTCTCTATCGCGTACAGATGTGATCAGCACACCATGTGATTTCAATTTGTTTAGCACAGCGCATTTGCCGTATTTGGTACGCTTTCTTGAAACTCCCCTTCCCGTAATTCATTATGCAAAGTGGACACTTTGCACGTACGTCCCGCATGCTTATTACACAAAAAAAACGAACAATAATGAGTTATTTATTAATTAATAAGCTACCGAACGCCCAGCGCGCTGCGAATGCTAAAACCGAAACGTGGAATAAACTTAAAAAAAGTGCCAAGGAAAACAGGGCGTCCTTCGGTTTTATTTTTCGCACAACCATCACGGGGGCGATTAGTGTTGGTGCTCGCGTCCACCAAAACTGCACCGCGGAATTATTTTTGTTTTTTGTTTTTGCGAATGGGAAAATAATTAAATTACCTGAAGAAATTATTGCCACTGCATGTTTGGCATACCCCGGGCGGGTGCGTTTGTGCAAAATGTGTTGCCGAGTCGCTCAAACGGAATGAAGTGGCGCAGGATTTGCCCGTGCGGTGTCGAGCAGGACACCGGCAGGCACCGAGAAATCAAGACCCGCTTGACGGGCAAGAAGCTTACCGCGCGTGGTTTGGGAAAGAAAACGTTCGAATAAATACAGAAACGAGCGCTCGAAAGATATAATAAAAAATAGGGAACCGAAGCGGTGCGACGAAATTCGACGGAGAGACGTAAAAAAAAGAAAATACACGAAACAGCTCTGCTCGCTCGTAGTTTGCAGACAGCGGGAAAATAAGTACGCATATCCATCCAGCACAGGTACAGGCAGCGATCGGAACGTACGAGAACAGGGCCGGGTCCTCCTTCAGGCTTGCCATCGTTCGGTGTCGTTAATGGAATTATGACCACCGAAATTGTTTGCCAGCAAACAGCGGCGAGCGCGCGCCTGTTTAATAGCTAAATTTATTAGGAAGGGATCCCTCGTCTTCATGGTTTTTTTTTTCTCCCTTTCTAGATTGCTTCTCTACGCTACTTCGTCGGAATGTTTAGACAAAAACAGATTTTCTACATCACCCCACCCCACGCCGTCCACGGGCACCATGTAAGACGAGAGGGACGATTCCCTACCCTCCATGCTGTGTGTGTGTCCACAGCGTCCGCAACCACCGAAGGCATCACTTCCGTCTTTGCCTTAGTTCCTCGACGCTTCGATTTCCGCGCCGGAGATGAAGACGCCAAAAAACCACTGATAGCCGTTCCGAAGTCACATCGGAAAGAGAAGTCCAACACCAACCGAGAAGCAGCAGCGGCTCACCAAAGGAGTGTGTGAGAGAGAGAGAGAAAACAAAGATAATGGAGAAGGAAATTGATGGTAAACTCAATTCTAGCGGAAGCGCGTCAGACGGTCCCTGGGTTTTATTGATGAATATGGTAGCAGCTTTTTTCCCTCCCACCTTCATGCCCTACGCAAATCAAGCACTCGAAATTCGTACGAAGAACCGGGGATCCCGGCGTTCGCCATCTTTCCTGGCAGCCATGCGACCCGATCGCGACTTCTGCGTATCGGTGCTGCTTTGTTTGTGATTGTGTTTCTGTGTCGCTGCTTCCCATTTGACAATTTTGCGCTAATAATTATTTGCGCATTTTTTTTAAAGGCGTTACGGTTAGCGGGACGGACGTTTCCGCCTGCAAACAAGCGAAGTCTGGGAATCTTTGATTTGCGTGAAGCAATTCTCGTTTGGGACACATTATTGCACCCGGCGCTGGTGTGTTCTGTGCATTGTGATGAAGTTTGACAGGGTATTTTTGTACATCAGCTGGGACGTTTGAATGAGTGACAGTTGCTGGAACCAAGTCATTACAAATCAAGACATTGGGAGAATGTGAGAGTTATAATTCTAGGAAGGATTTTTTTTTTGTACGCAAGACCTGTACTTCAGATTCTTATCGATTGCAATCGAATCAGTAGGTGTTTTTTAAATAACTATTTGACGTTTAAGTGGCCCCACAATGTCAAAGCTTGGCTCTATTTATTTCTAGTGATTTTCAAAAACTGAGCACCAAGCTGATATTCAGAGTAGTTCGGAATGCGTTTCAAAAGTTTGGTTAGAAAAACTTGAAGGAAGGACATGAAGGAATTGCAAAGAAATACATCGAATTCTTTTCAAAAGTCATTTGGATCATAAACTTAACAGGGGGAACTTAACGTCTTGTTGTCGAATGTCAAGAAAGACATACGAAGAAATAAATAACTTTTTTGATTATGTGATGTACTTCTTCCGTAGAGACCGAAATAATAGTAGACCATGGTTTAGCAAGCCAATAGAAATTGTGATATGCTTTTCAAAGTCTTTTGGGTCAACGGAGACAATAACAACCGAAATTTACACGCATAAGACTTCACCACAGACCATCACCGTTTGGACCGTTTTTGATGCCTGTTACTATTTGTTACTTGCTAAGATAAAATTGCTCATTTACCTCAGGAGCTGATGTAGGTTATGTCAGCGTTAACCATTTGGGCCACCAATTGCATCCATTCATTGATTTCCTTTTTGTGAACTTTTCCTTATCTATTTGAAGATCACGAACAGTACCGGTACAAAACTGTTGCATACCAGAGGGGTATATTTTTAGATAATTTTACTGTAGAGACTAGAGCAACAACTAGTCGGTCATAAAATCGTTAAGCCACTCTCGCTCATTAGGGCATGCAGCCATATGGCGCCCATTTACTGAGCAACGAACTCCCAACAGCGTGACTTCTTAATGACAATATGAATGAAAGTTCAAAGTAAAGAAAATCACACCCGATATGACATCATCAGTTCAACGATCTGGCCGCCGCGTCGTCCCATCATCCACGCTCTAATTTGACACGGCGACGCAAACGGAGCGCAGGAACAAACGAACGCCTGTCAAACGTTCCAGGCGCCTAAGATTTATGACCAAAAAGGGAGAAAGAGAAACAAGTCGGTGGAAGAAGCGCACCGCAGCCATATGGGGGGGCCGTGAGATGCATTGGAAGGTCGCACGAAACACGATCGCCTACATACAGCAGGGAAGCAAGGGCTATAAATACGACGCCGTAACAGCCTTCGCTTTGTAGGGCAGCGGGAAGAAACCCGAATTTGGAAAACCGGCCGATGTTGTATTTTTTCTCTCGCCGGTGGTGGTCTATTTTCGGTCGGGTGTCCTTCGGCGCGTTGGCCAAACCAATGTGCCTAAACGCTCTAATTGCCCGTATCGACGGTATCTCGTGAGTCCGATCTTTTTAGCGACTTACTGATCTGATTCGATTAGCGACACCGGAAGCAAGTTTTGCCATGACGCTGTGACACTTTTTCTGGACAAGTCGTCTCTACGTTAAACGTCCGCAAAGGCGGTTATGTTTCATACGAACATATGGGCACATATGTTTTCAATGCCAAACACGTCACAACACGCACGAGCACGATAGCTCGCGAAACAGAGCAACTGAGCTGGATGCTGTAGAAGAACTGTTTCCCACAGCCTTTGGCATGTGGAAGAGACGAGATTTTATTTAATTATTTAAAAACACTTCGATTAGCAGCTCACCGTGCGGGGCGACGTCAAATCTTACACGCTCTGGACAGAAATTACCGTCGCAAACCTTCCCGCCCAGCACGGTCACTTATCGTTCGCCCGGACATCCGGGAGTTACACTCAACCTAGAACTTCTGGGAAGTCTGCGCCGGGCGATAATCACCTGAAGCGCTCACGTCACAACGCTGGCATTTCCTGTCACCGCGTGCGATGAGTGATAAACGCCAGCGGTGGAAGATAAAACGAAAAGCCGGAAAGACGCCGGAGATGCCAGCCGTGGAGCCGTAAGTCAGAAAAACCGCCCGGTCTTATCGTGTCTTGTCGGAATTCGGCCCGCTGCGTCCGTATGACATAAGGCACCCGCATGTGGTAGATACGGTGGGAGATGCCACCGTGTGTCAACCCCGCGTGCTGCACATTCCGGGTGCGATTAAAAGCAGCTGGAGGATAGGGCAGGTTGCTGTACCGGGTAATTTGTGTCTCCCGCAATTATTTCGCTCGCCAGGGGAATATCTGTGCGATGGTTGGAATGTTTCGGGCTGTGCAGCACGGGATATCGACAGGTTATCGTTCGGAGAAAAGAATTTTAGAAACAAAAGCTACCAGAATCAGTTCGACAAACATTATTGACTCTGTTTAAGGATCAATTTGTTTACCTTCTCATGGTGGTTTCCATCTGCGGTGAGTTGTAAATTTAACAATCTTACGCAAATAATTGAATTGCAAAATATTTTTACATTAAAAATGGGTATTCGTGTTGAAATATTATTTGTCTAATTCACATACAGTACTAGTAGAAAAAGCTACACACCGCTGCTAATAAAAGGATTACAAGATTTACTCTACACTTTAAAAAAAAAGATTTTCAGTGTGTTCGGATGAAACGATTGATTTTCGTTCCATGAAGTCATGCATCAGGTAATTCAAGTAATCCGCACTCAGTAAGAAGGCCAGTTTGAAACAAGCATAAACTTTATAATTTCAATTTCATATTTTGATAAATTTTTATTGTGATTGAAATACCACAAGCAATGTGAAAAATAATTGCAAAAAGATCAAGTGCAACACATGCTTGGATTAATCTACAATTGCTGGTTATCAACTGAGTAGATAAGCTTCCATTGAGTCCATTCCTTCAGAGCTTCAATGGAGCAGCTAAGCTTATTGAACTAGTGAGTGATTGTGTGAGAACTAGATATAACCAGCTATAGTGATAAACCATAACCAATACTACTGTACGTAGCGTATGAGAAAAGTCAACGAAAAAAACATCTGTACATTTTTACCGTTAGCTCTACTGTCAGGCATGAATGTGTGTACTTTTTTATTTGTAGCGATCAGATCTGCTGCTTTCTAATACTAACGTCATAAAAAAGAGGCGAAGCTCTTTGAAAAACATGTATATGAAAAATATCTCAATTCGTTGAGGAGATGTCGATGGGTTGCATCACTGAATCGTTTGCATGTAACTGAGCTGTGAAGAACATGAATTGCCTGATAACTTTTTTAGAAACAATTTTCCTTCAATTTTAAGAACCTTATTCAGAGGTCGTCGCTCAAGTTTGAACATAAATTTCGGGCATTTTCCTTTAAATTATAATCTACAGGTCGGGTATCAAAAAAGAAAACATTTTCTATTGGGCTCATACTCGAGATTTTAGGAGGCCATTACAATAAGTTATTCAAAAAGTAGTCCGCATAAGCTTAGTGTGCGGTAAACTTGAGGTTGTAGTTATTGGAAAAAAATACCAAAATGCTGATCTACGAATTTGTTGCTAGTGTTCCATCTATTCTGTCACGATTACGAAATTCAGACAACGCGTGGCAACCATGCACTATGATATTTATTTATATTACGTAAAGCGGAATTTTTATTATACATTTTTGTTAACAAATTTTGCCCTCATCGCTTAATTTAATCCACACGCAATCGCTTGTCAGCCAATTTTCGGGAAACATTAAACCACTTGATGCTATATTGATTTTTATCAATGTAATAGTTTTACTGGGATATTTAATGCGAAACCAACAAACCTGTTGGTCTTTCGCAAAAACGATCACCGCTGAGCTAATCCTCTTTTCAATCCTGTTTCCTACAACCGTTCAGCGGATAATTCGTCCGAATGTGTTTGAAAGTCCTGCTTTCACGAATCAAACGGCTGGTGGCGAAAGGGGTTTTAACCACTTCGCGGGAAATTCGTCCGTCCGTGGCTAGCGATTGTCTAGTGCTTTCGTTCTCTTCCAGCAATTTCTCGATTTTGAAGTCCATTTTGATGCTAAAAATGTGTACCGAAAATTGCTTGAGGCGCATTTTTCTTCAATAAATCGTAAATAATTAAATTCATATTATAGATTTAAAGCTGATGCCTGCATGGGATCAACAACTTTGGGACGGTAAAGTGTTCTTTAAAAATGTACAAAAATATGAAGTGAGTCCTTTAGCTCGTATAGTTTTGTTATTGTTTTCCTGTTTATATCCTCAGTGAAGTATGCAAATAAAAACATTCCAATTTCTTCATGTGAAAATAAATCTATAGGCCAGAAAGTGATTTGACCGGGCTATGCCTAGTATAAAAAATATTTTTCAATGTTTTCACTCTCAGTAGGAATTCGCTTCACTGGTAAAGCCGAAATAAAATCATCGCACGCAAAATAAAAATTTAGTGTCATTAGGCTCGGTGCCATCCTTAGGCGAACGCTCAAGATGGAGCCGTCCGGGGTAGGGAGGAAAGGTTTGATCCCATGCCGATCAAACTGTCTCACCAAGTGCGGGAAGTTTACTTGTCGGAACAAAAAAGGCACACCAAGCACGGCCGGAAGGACATGGTGACAATGATGCTTTCCCTTTCTTTGGCGGTGGGTGGGGTCACCGAGGCGAAACGTGCTTCCGGTTTACGGTTCCCTTGAATTTTCATGCCCATTTCGGCTCCGGCCCTCCGGTGGAATGCCACGGCGAAATGGTTGCTGCTGTAGCCGGGAAAATGAAAATCGACCATTGTAAATTGTGGATTGCGTGGCGAGGGTTGGTCGCGGGAGAGAAGGTGAAGGCGAAGGCGGTTTTACATTTCCGCTCACCGCTTCCGCCCGCTTCCGCTCCCGAAACCATCATTCCGGGGGAGTTGGTTTTTTTTCCTTACCTCGTGCTTGTGTTTGTGTATTTTATTTTATTTAATTTTATTTTATTCCATTCCTTGCCTTCCTTTTTTGCCTCCCGGGCGTATCATTCCTGGGTGCGCGGTGGCTCCGGGGAAGCAGGTTATCTTGGCACCCCACCAGCCCACTCAACCCTCCCAAGGGCCGGAGAAACGCTGGCTAAAAGCCTGATTACCGTTTCTTTGAAATTTATCCTAATTAAATTCTTGTTAGAGTGGAAATTATCATTTCTAATTTAATCTTTGCATGCACGGAGCCATCATAAACCAACCCGCCCGGTGTGATACGAATGTGTCGGTGTGTATGTATGTGTGTGTGTGTCAGTGTGCCACTTTGACATACCGCGAGTGGAGTTATTTTTCACCCATCCTCTCACCCTTGCCCACTCGCTCCACAGAAGGAAAGGAGCCTCGAAAAATGGGCGCGATGGTCCTTTTCTGCTTCCTTCCCGTGGCGAAAAATTGGTACCCCTCCATTTCCCGCACTATATCGTGTGTATGTGTGTGTGTTTGTGTGTGAGTGTGTGTGTGAATATGCATGATGAGAGCGCGAGGTGGCGTTAGCCGCTCGAGCCGCTTTTCGTGAGTTTCCGTTGCGATGTTGAGAATGGTGTTTTGTGTTATGTTTTTTTTTGCTCCATCCCCTTTCCGGGTAGGTTACCGCTTGCTTTCCTTCCCTTCTCCGGCCGGACTGATCCCGACGGCCAGCATAAATGTTCGACCGGAGTGAGTGAAGTGAAATGGGGGGAAGGGATGGCGCGAGGGTGTGTGGAATCGATAAAAGACACAAGTTTTGTGCGCTATGTGCATTCAAACACACGCCCGGCACCATTCGGCACAACCGGGGGGGAAAAAATAAAATAACGCGGAATGCAAAGTCGCGGAAAATGAGTCACGGGGCGGAATGTTTTCCACTTTTACTCCCAGCACGTCGCCGCGGACGATACGTGGAGAGGGAGGGCGTGCTCCACCCCTTTTTGGCAAAGAGTCTCTTTGATCCTTTGCGAGCGAAAAATAAAAACAAAAATCCCATCCACGCTCGTTTCGTTGCGGGCGTTCGGGCGGAAGCGAAATACCGAAAGAGAGCACTCAAAAAAAAAAAAAAAACTCCCAGAAAAATCTACACACGCTCACACGGCTTGAAAGATGAGTAAAATACGGTTAAAAATAAAGCACCACCGCTAAAGAGCCACTACATGTGGTGCAACATTTGTAATATTTTTTGTTTTTTTTTTCGTTTTCCTCCTATATTTGCAGCATTTGATCCTCCCGTTCGCTACTCTTTCTTTATTTTATTACTATTTTTTTTGGTGTTCGAGTATCATCACAAGCGGAAGAAGCAGCTTCTCGCACGTAAGAATGTTTTGCACCCAGTCGTTGGGACAAATTTGTTTTTTTTCGCTTCGTTCGCATCCGCTTTACTCATTTATGCGCAAGAATCGACATGTGCCGTGTCGGCTTTGCATGCGGCAGTTTTTTTTTGTCTGTGGAATGCTAAAAACAGCTCAGTTACTACGAATAAGAAGGTTTTTGAATGCAAGCCGCCGTGTTTTATTCTCGTTTTGGGTATGAACAAAAATCATTTTACCGTTTCTTGAAAAAAACATTAAAATAAATAATGAGAGATAAAAAATAAAACCTAGTATTAGTTTTAGTACGAGAATAAAGATACTAAAAATCCTTTCTCGACGTTTTGGACAAGCCGCACATAAAATAATACGAAAGCACTATCAAATTTAGCAATTCGAGAGATATTTTTGGTCATGCAAAATCAATATAATAAAATATTTAAGTCTATTTCTATTTCAAGATCTGCTGTACTAGCCTGGTGAAAGTAAAAAATAAAACATTTCTAACTAGGAGCTCTGCGTCTCGTATCGAGCACGTCATAGTCTAGAACATTGTTGGTGGGACATGGGTTCACAATCTCAGCACAAACTCAGACCATTTAAACGTCTTGCTCGCACACTCCAACGAAGATAGATCGTAACAGGATGACCCAGAGCTCTAGCCCGTAGAGGACCATCGGATGAGCCAGGATATATCACATACCTTTTAGGGGATCGAAGTATTATGGAAAATGTTGACTTCATTATGTCCACATTGTTACCCCTTTGCGCGTTGGAAATATCCAGTTTTATATCCTCAGGCATTGTTTCTTGTTTCCAAACCTTACCATAACTACAACTAGTATCTCTCGACCCATCTTGAAGAATTCTTGTCTGTATGTCCCAGCCCGAAGAAGACTTCTTGATTCATCCTTTTTTAACTTAAGTTGCACGGAGTAAATGAGAGATCTATTTTATAGAGATGAGGATCACGTGAAGGGTCCAAAAAGAACACTCGAAAATTGATCATGAAATAGTCTACATGTTTGAAAGACGTTTAACTAGGTTTAAAAATGTTATATTAGGTTAGGTTTAAAACTTAAATTTAAAAATGTCTGAATATTAGTTTTCCAATAAAACGAACAAAAGAGTCTATGATGTATTTTTTTCTAAACGAAGACTTTTATCGATAACTTGTCCAATACTATTTTAAGGTAGTACCTAAGATAAAAAGTATGCAAAAAATTTTGTGTTGTCGAGGAAAGGAAATGTCAATTCGTCAAACGAAAGTAAATCCGAGACAAATTAAACATTTGTACAATTTAGTCAAATTGTTTTTTGATATAAATTTTAACAATGTGATAAAATATATCCAATGACCAAACTAATATGTTTTGTAGCAATTGTATCAGAACGCAGTGAAATATTTGAAATCAAAAATCGAATATTGATGCATATCGAAACCGAGCTCCAAAGCTACGCTTGGGTGTTTGTACCACAACACATTTCTGGTTTCTGGTTGGTTACGTTTCCAGAGTTCGTTTTCTTTTTTGTTTATTTGCATTGTTGCCCTCGTGCGCATAGAGAAAGCATGAGTGAGAAAGCTAAAAATTTGCGGGCACTGCAAATGAAACCGCTGCGCATCGTTGGCGGGACGTTTTTATTTTCGAAATTAATTTTCAATCTCGCTTTGTACTCACCATAGGAAAGCGAGCGGGTGTGTATGTGTGTGTTTGTGTGTGTGTGTGGGAGGATATTTTTATTTTTTTTCCTCACAGCTACACGCCTGAATACCACTAGAAGTAGGACGGTTAGAATGAGTGCATAGTTGGTATTATTATTTTTTTAAAAATAAACCACTTTATCAGACCAGATTGATGAGCTAGAAATGAACAGATTACAATTTACAAATCACTTTTATTTGCGCGTCCCTCCACGCAGTAAATGAAACAACATTTAAAAAAAACATATGCAAAACAGGCGCAAAACCATCAAAGGCGGAACCAGCGAACCGCGAACGCTGACGTCGCGGAAAAATAAGTGGCAACCGAAACCGGCGGCAGTGACAAAACCATCATTTATTTTTGCGATCGGCCAGCGATCGGGCAGGCTGGGTGCGTAGAACGGAAAGGAAAAACCGCATGCAGGTTGCATTGTTTTTTGTTCGTCCACAAAACAACGCACATGCAACGCCTCCCGCTGGGTTCGCACTGATTATTGTGCATTATATGTTTTGTCGCGTGCTAGTTTCGTGTCCTTAATGCAAAAAAAAAACAGCGATAGGAAAAATAGAATGCAGGAGGAAATGAAAAAAAATCTAAAAAAAAACAACAATACAATAGTCACACGGGCTGCCGCAAACGGTGAGGCATAATTTAATTTAAATATTCACACCAAGCCGTTGGTGTTTTGGTGAAGGCAGCGCGTTGCATGCAAACATTCGCTCCTAAGCCGGGTGCGCGAGTGAGATGAGCTGCAGCTAACTAAAACCAGTAATAAGGAGAAAGAAAACCCGTAAATAAACAAAATTTAAAAACAGCAATAAGCAACAACAAAAACAAAAAAATCGCACCAAAAACGAACACGAGGGACGATCAATTCCGCGTGTGCGCTTTTTTTTATCGCCTCGGAAACGAAAATGCAGTTGCTGGCATGGATCCCAGGGTTGGGCGGGCAGAAGGAGGCCCGGATGGTGCGGTACGGTCTAGTCTAGTTTCGATGAATATTTCGTAGCATCATAAACTAACATTCCATATTCATAGAACTTCAATCAAACGAAATAAAGTTTTCATTATTTTAAAACAGACAGTTCACCGGGCGCGCTCTCTTTTTCTCTCCATCTCTCTCGTTCTCTCTCTCTCTCTCCCTCTCTCGTTCTCTATTTCTCTGTCGCCAGCTCTGACGTACGTTTCCGGTATGCGTGCGTACCAAAGGGGGAATCGATCGAGTGCTCCGGTCGCTCCTTCTGGGCACAATTAGCGGATGCCCTGCACTCGGTACGGTGCAACCCAAGCGGTAGGCGAGATTCTTCCAGCGAAACAGCCAACCCTGGGCTGTGTCCGGCGTAGCAAAAATCCATTAAAACGTCCAGCGCATCTTTGCTTCGGAAAAGACCGAGATCCGGCTCGACGGACCAACAATTTCGGGGTGGGATAAATTAGCATTCGGCTGTCTCTGCAGCCAGAGAATCAATTGCCCCGAACCCCGGTGGGATCTTCGCGCGAGGAAATTGGAAATTCGGATGACATCGGACTCTTCCTCCCCCCCTCCTCTTCACCCCCAATCCATCCCGAGGGGAGACCAGGATCATCACGCCCAGACGTCCTGGCGGCTGCAAAATGGGGCTAGAAATTAAAATGCGCTTACGAGGCAGGCAAATTCGTACACACACACCTGGGCCCTAACGCCGCTTCCCTACCATGAACGGTCGCCATTGCGCTCCCGATGGTCCTGACGTCCAGGTCGTTTCGAATGTGGCCCAAAATGCGGTTAGCCATCCCGGCAACCAGCGACCAAATTTGACAGCGAACGAGAGCGACCAACAATCGACCACAAAATCGCTCGACACAATTTGTCTAACTCGATGCGACGGATGCGCCGGAGATCAAACGCATTCAGACACTCCCTGCGAGCGGAAAATAAAAGCAACAAAAATACGCATCCACGCTCCATGCATGTCGTGAAGAAAAACTTATTTTTGGAACGAACGACACGTTCGCAGACGCCCTAGCGGAATCGCTCTGGAAAGAATTTGTCTCTTACCCCACGCGATTTTCTGTTTTCGGAACAATTATTCTAAACAGTGGTGTCAAACACGGAGTGCTTCCCCATGCCTGCAGGAAGCTTTACTAGTCGCACATAAAGTAAGAAAATTTCTCGAGCAGTTTTCGCCATCCAGCTTTCGAATTGGTTTACCAAAATATTGAACCTTGCTAGTCAATATAGTTCCTGTGCCATTTGCATTGCATCGTGATGAAAAACCGAGACTGACTCAGGTTTTATTTTATATGGAGTTCAAAGGCATATGTAATATATATATAAACTTGATTAAAAAAACAATTAGATGTATTGAGAAAAGAAAAACAAACAAAATATTGAAAATGAAACTTTGTCTATTAAGTCTATTTTTAATGGAATTTTTTCCTATATTAACGTAAAGAATAAAATATATGCTTTTTTTGCAGTTTACACAATACAAGCTAGCTAGTTGCTATACTTAATATTTCCACCTGGTTCGCAGGATTTCATATGAAATCGATTTCTCGGCGACCTGTACATGCATCGTATCTTTATGAAGTTGAAGAATCGGGCAAGTCAGAACTGCCAAATAAAATCATTCTACGATTGGGTACAAGCATAATATTGAACCTTTTTTAACACTGATTGCGCTTTTAATCAAATAGATCTTCAGAAACCAACAAAAGTTTTAATTATTAAAACGTATAAATACCTTCAACTAAACATTTTTTGTATAAAAACTTATTTTGAAGTGCTGATACACTTGTAACACTAAAACTGAAGCTTTT
>JXXA01005072.1:0-16422 GCA_000956255.1 Anopheles punctulatus | reverse complement strand
ATAATATGACTTTAAATATGGATAAAAATTACTTAATGGTAAACTGAATCCAAAAAAGCATGCTCAATTCTTTGAATTGTAGATGTGATGAGACAAATTTGATCGTTTTTAAGAAATTAAATTAGTTTTTCTGGCAAGCTGATTATTTTTATTATAAGTAACGAAATTAAAAGACATCCAGAAACCTTCCATTTTACGAAAAATTATGAACATCACTGTACAGTGATATACTTGAAGAACTTTAACACTCTTTTCATATTTTTCAATTTTGTAAAAACATTTATACGAAATAATTAGAAATTTTTGAAGCTGTTTACAAAAACATAACACAAATGCGCTGTGCTCCAGGCACAAATTACAAAAAAGTAAATGTTTACTTCAACTTTCAAAGCGAGTTTCAACCGTCCTGCTTTGGTTTTATACATTCACTGAATTTATTTAAATTTTCGCCCCCGACAGCTTGCAACATTTTTGTTTCATTTCGCAACCAGCGGAAAGATAATAACAAGCCCCATTTCACATCGAACGTTGATGGTAGAATAATCCCTGGCGTGATATAATTTGCAATGGAAATCAGTGCGGCGTTTTCTCAGACGCTCTGCTGAATTAATTTTTCTCGAACGCTGTCAACCTAACAGGAGCGGACAGGAGGCGGCGAGGTGCGGTTCCGTGTGGCTGAGGTTCGTTACCTTACTGCAAAGGCGATAGAACCCAACACTGGGGACACTGTGCCTCTGGCACAGAGCGCAGTCGATCTTGGAAGAGAAGGAACTCTATCGAATCGAGGGAAATGTATGCGAATTATGCTGTGGAATGTGATAATCTGGGGGAAATTGATGGAAAACATCGATTGCTGACGTTATCAGTGGGGATGCGAGCGTGTTTGTTATTTTTATATTTTACTAGAATTTGTCGGCGTGTACAAAACGTATTCTGCGGCAGGAGCCCCGTCGAGCAGATCGATCGCTCGACCGTGGGAGTGATTATTTGGCGGATTGATGGCATGAATATATTAACCTTTTGATACGAATAGGGTGTTGAAAAATAAGATAAAAAAACAAGATAATAAAAGCTCACTGATTTGACGAGCTAATATGATTAGGATTCAAATCGTGATTTTTTCCAACGTACAACCAGATGATTAAATTTAGCACTTTAGGTTTTCGTGATCTGTTTTATCGAACTACATTTACACAAAATAAAGAATATACAAATGATTGTGTTAAAAACCTGTTACGCTTAGTTTTAGTATATGTTTCCTTTAAATGAGATTGCTCAATTTCTTTGTAATACTTTCCAGCGTTTTAGTTCAGAATTCGTACGAATTATGAAAATACATTCATGAAATAGTAATAATAAACGACAGCTTACCGGTACTCGGGCGATGGACAACCTTGGGCGACGCACAGAAGCACAGCTCCTTCGTCCTGTGAAACGGAAACATGGGACGTATGCTCGACCACACTCGGAGACACTATTCCTCGTTGTTCTGGTGGGTATACAAAAGAGAGAAGAAACAAACAATAAAAAACCCTGAATCTGCGTCACATCAAACAACCGATTGAAGCGCGAATGCAAGCTGAACCGCCGTTGACGAGATCGTTTAACACCGTTTTCTTCGTCGAGCATTCATTAAGCTCTTGCTGGGCACAGAGGACAGGCGCCATTAGAGTAAGGATTTCTTTTGTGCCGGTAAGTAGGTAACTTAGTTTGGACGATTGTTGAAAAGCGTCTGATTGCGCGGATAATTATGTTTCGCCGCTTTTCAGTTCAGACGCACTCGACGGTGCCCGCTCGCAAAAGTTAGTAAGCGGCGGTTCTTTCTTTGTTCGTCTAGTGGTTACTTTTTTGTGTGTTAGTATCGTTTGGGTAAAAGTTTCGATACGGCAGCTCCAGTGATAAGATTGTCAGTACAGAATGTTGCTTGTGCGGCTCCGTAAGACCAGCTGCAGTATTGTATTTTTGTTAATAGTTGAATTTTATTACAACAAGTACTCTTCCAACAGTTTACATGAGACGTTCACCTCAAGGATGAGAATACAAAAACCAATAAATGATTATTGTCATAAAAATACATGTCAGTTAAAAAATGTACAGTAAAAATGTACACGCAGAGTGCAACATTTATTACCAATTTTATTTATTCTATAGAACAGAACCAACAGATCTTTGTACTTTTTTACTTTTTTAGTAAGTACTTTTTTATGATCACTGTACCTAAATTCCAAAGTGCTAGTTGTTCAACATTTTACCCGTGAATATTTTTCATCTTTTCTTTGTTATGTATGGTTTGATGGAAGCGATTTCGTGATAGAGAGTTGTTAGCAACTATTTGTTGTACTGTTGCAGTATATTATTACTTTCATATGAACGATATTTAAGAATGGATTGTACTTCTGCTGCATGACATGAGCAAGTTAAAACGACAAATGAAGCATTTGTTTTTGCTCGCTGGCCGCTTTTCGACAGCACATCCCAGGGAAATTGTTACATTAAAGATTTAATCCCATTGTTATGATGAAGCGTGAAATAAATGTTGTGCTGCAAGCTGCTTTCGGCGTCGGACGATAGTACGGCGCATCCGGTGAGACACCAGGCAAAAGCTGCTTAAAAGTGCTGCTCTCGGGGAAAGTGTGGTGTTGTCTAAGGAAAAAGGGCTACGAAACACCCACCCACCGGAAGCCGGAGAAAGCATTGATGCAATTGCACAGAACCGCGCGGTTTCCAGTTTGTTTCATTCGTTTTCGCTTTCTCTCCACTATCATCCCATTAAGGGTGTCGAGACATCAGCTCGGACACGGGACTGCTGGTCGCTGGACGCGGGTGAACTCAAACCGACCATCGCTTACGCAAGCTGACATAAGCCGGTTTATGCTTCTGCATTGGTGAGTTGTAGAGGAAACGTGGGGGGAAAAAAGGGTACCGGAATGGTAGGAACGGAAACGGATCTTTCTCGTCGAAACTGTCATGCCGTCCGAGGCACCCTGAGAGCGGTTGAAGGCGTATTTAGTCGAGTGTTAGAGTGCTTCGATGTTGTAAGAGATTGGAGGCAGCCGATCTTCCATTTATTTTCGGTCGTTGTAGAGGCGACGTCGACTAAGGGTGATGCCAAACGGTATCCGGACCCACTTTGTTCATGTGTTGTTCGCTTACGGTGTTTTAGGCGCCGTGATGGTCTTCGGCTGGCAGTAAAAAAAAACCAAATAACGCCGACCATGATTTCGTTCGGAGTTTGTACTGACACGATGCACTTCAGTCGGGCTATGTTCTACTTAAACTATCACATAAACGGTTACCATGTAGGTTGCTATCTGCGGTAACATCGGACAACACAGTAAACGAGGATGCTGTGTGAGTGCGAGTGAACCGTTTTTTTTCTGCTTGACGTTTAGGTGTCAGAATTTTATACGCACCAATAGTTTGTGCCCGAGCGATTGAAATCAATAACGAATCGGAGGAACGTTCCTGCTGCACTGCCTGCTCGAATTTAATATTCTGTTCCAACATGTGTGCAACGAAAGTGTGAAATTCAATGCGCAAACAATTCGACTGCCGACAGACGCCCGGTACTTACCGTTCATGCGTATCTTCGCCGAATTGCTCGTGACGACCTGCCTCGTAAGTTTGTGCATCGTCCGACACCGGTAGGATGGGTATCGATCGTTATACTCTAGATTGTGTATCAGCAGCTCCCCAGTCGGTAGCAGGTGGTACTTTCCATCTGGTGGTGGACAAAACGCAAAGGGATGATGGAATAAGATATGCTTTCGAAAGAACGCTCCATTGAGCCGTGATGAGCGTGCCTACCTCCTTGCAACGATGGATAAATGTAGAACGCCGGCTCCTGCACCCAGGACACGACCCTCACTAGCTCCTTAACAAAATTAGGCACTACACATCGCAGGATCGCGGTACAGCCGCGAGAAGCTGCCAGCACTTCCACATCCACTTTGTAAGCTTGAGCAACCACTGCAAGAAAAGAATGAGGAAGAATATTATAACGGCAATGTCATGTAAAAATGTCAATATGTAAGTGATGGTTGTAAGAATGATAATTAATATGACGGTTTATGTATATAGGGAAAAACGTGATACCGGTCGCTTGTGAGATTACCATAGAAAATCGTTTAGGAAATAGGATTTCGGAACAAACTACTTCAGAGTTCTCATCCATCATTGCTTCACACAGTGATTACATTCATTGTGCGATCGTGGAAGAGCTTAGATTTCTCTATGCCTTTGTATTCTACTCATTCTCTCTTCTCACTCCCTAGCATGGTCTCTATCTTTCGCTGTATATTTATCGCTAGATATTTGTGTAACAACTTAGTTTATTTTGTATTCTTATGGGACATTTTCGAGTTCATGTTTACTTATTTACCTAATTCTCTTCTATAAGTAAGTGGATATTTCTTTATAAGCGTCTAAATTGTGTTCATTTAATATTACTCACTATAGTAAGCCGTACCACTGCTCCTGTTCTTGTCTGTTTCTAAGATCAATGCCCTGCAGTGATGAAACAAATTTTAAGCCAAAGGTTAACGAGGAAAGGACGTGTTTATGAGTCCATCATGGGCACACCGAATTGGATCCTGTTTTGTGAAACTGGATCGGCTTTCGAGGTCTTCCATAGAAGCAATCAACCTTTCCAAACCCCGTCCCGGGTGCAGGTAAAGCCCCATTTGGTTGGCCCGGGGCAATATTCTGCACTGGGGACTGGAGTCGTAAAAAGTAAGTAAAATTTTGTCCCCTCTCGTCACGTTGCACACCGTATCGGATCTGCTCTGAGAGACGTATTTGTAGCAAAAGCAGCGAACCCCTTTCTGCCGTAGGCAGGTAGACATCCGACAAACCCAATCATATTAGGAAAAATAAAAACGGATCCTTATTATTTCCTTACATTCGTCATAATCAATGTAGCACCTTACATACGATTGTGAGAGTAAGATCTCTTCTTGTTCTAGCAGTGGCAACTGTTCCGAGTCAGGTGTCACTTTCTCTGCCGTTCTCTGCCAACAGCAGGGCAAGATGATAAAGTTTGAAGGGATCCGATTTCTTGGGTACCTTCGATTACGAAGCTAATCTTGTAGAAACCGGTTCATGCCATTTTCAGCTACGCTGTATCGTTCAATATTCGTTTGCTAGGTTGCGTTTTTCTAGATTAGAACAAATGTGTCATTTTCATGGAAAGGTGTAATGTAAGATAACTTATCAGGTAGTGAAGCGAAATTCCCTTTCTTGCGAGTGAAATCAGCTAAACATAAGCAGTACTAAAAATGTAAAATGTACATACAAAAAATAAAAACGGATAAACTTATGAGCTTTTCTCGTTTTATCTCGAAAACGGGTGTTGGCAATGCATTTCACATGCAAATACTTGCCGATTTATGTAAGAAGGATTACAATTAGTGACGATTATGTATACATGAATACTTCAGTCTTCGTTATCTATAACGTGCATTCATTGAGAAAATGCCAATGAAGCAGAACTCTTCGTCAGAATCGGGTAATAAAGAAATTATATGCTAAGCCTATAGCGTTTTAAACTTGAATTTGCATGATTTATTTTGAAATTATTTGCATGTGTAAGTAATTTTTTTTTTAATGTGAGCTGTCCTCTTTACAATCTAGCATTACTAGCTTCGTGGAAGTATGGGATTATATCACCATAGTTACCTGCATTGCAGAAAAACTAACGACCGCTGCCGAAGCTGTTGTGTACCTCGCATGTTGTGTTCAGCTCAAGAAGGTATGAAAGACGTTTTGAGACTGCTTTCCCACAAAAAGAAACACGATTCTGGCGTGCAAAATAGTCCCGAAGAAAGAATTTCCCTCGGACGGGCTGAGGGGCACAGTGTCGAGTAATTAAACCAGCGCGGCGCGTTTCCCAACGTTCGCGGGCGTGTCCCTTTCGGAGGGATGAAGGATGCTCGGATGAAAAGAGTTCCACCAGCATCCGAGCGAGTGGTGGCGAATGAAGCTTGGAGTGTAGCTCAGCCGAGCTACGAAGTAATTAGCGAGAGCGAAGCACTAGCCCGACGACGACGTTGGTCGTTATCCTTGTGCAGATTTGCCCACCGCCAAATGTATGGACCCCGCCATCGCTCAGGACGCGCCAAATAAAGGCTGGCTTGTAGTCATTCACAGACATCGCCGACCTGGCCGACCCGCCGCACAAAATGGCGGGAAACGAGCAAAACCAAAAATGGCAACGAGAAGGCAAAAAGTTTTTGCACACAAAAGATAGAAGATGGCTGAAGGGAGGGGGGTGGGGGGGGGGAGAAAATGCGTGGGCAACGACTTCCATTCTCCTCCTTTCATCCGCGCACCGTTGCCAGCCACGGTGGTAGAGAGCAATAGCCTTGGCAAAACAAATTCATTCGTTTGAACGACCGGAACCGGGCGCCAACCGGTGATTCCGGAGGAGCCCAACACCGGTGTTGGTTCATTAGAGGACTTCTCGACGTGTTTCCGACCGGTTGGATATTTTCGATTTTTTTTTTCTTCCAACACCACCATCATCTGTGCAGGGCTTGCCCGAGTTGTTCGTGTACGTATGTTTTTAGCTTCGCTTTCCGACGCTGCTGTTTTTTTTCATGCCCTCCGGTGGACGGCTTTTTTTCCTTCAATTTCATTTGCTAGAGCGTTTCGTTTGCTTCGGTCACTCGTTTGTGGTTTTCGGGTCCATTGTGCTTAAGATTTGCAACATTTTTATCTCGCTTCGTTTACCTGTTTTAATTACAAATATTCAACTTTCACGTACAAACACACCCGAGCTCTTTTAGTGCAATAGTATTCCGCGCTTCGTGTGCCACTATTAAACCGACCACCCAGACAAGCGCACACTTGAATATTAGAAACATGAAACGTACACATTTTTTTCTCAGCCCGCTTCGTCGGCGATGGTGATACATTTTTGCTCTGTGTTTTTAAAATAGATGCCATAAAAACCATTGCAATGATGAAAGAAAATTAATTTAATTTTTAGTTTTCACCGCAAACGTCCCAAACATGTTTGCGACTGGTTTGATTTGCAAATATAAGCGAAAAGCGTAATACAATAAAGAAGTAAAATTACTTCTTATACATGATATTGCTCGCACGTCTTTAAGGCACGTTAGCGGGACGCTATGAAGTACAGTAAAGTCTCTCTCTACCTCTCTCTGTGTTCCTCTAATTAGTCTTTCCTCACTTACAGGAACAAAGTAAAGGATGTATTTTCAAAAAATTTATGTGAAATAAAAGCATCGAACGACTGAATTAAAAAAATACTTTCAAAAGAGCTTTAAAAAGTTTTATAATTTAATAATTATTAGATTTTTTCGCAATTATATTTCAAATTATTTGAGTAATGTA
Source organism: Anopheles punctulatus (assembly GCA_000956255.1). Taxonomy (NCBI): domain Eukaryota; kingdom Metazoa; phylum Arthropoda; class Insecta; order Diptera; family Culicidae; genus Anopheles; species Anopheles punctulatus. The sequence continues at coordinate 9,066 of JXXA01005072.1, read as the reverse complement.
AAGTTGTCTTTTGAAGGTTAAAAAAACAACAAATTGATGATAAACAAATAGCAGAAGGACAGTTCCGAAAGTAGACATACAGAGCGAATTAAAATACGTTGTATGATTGACGCAATGAAAATCATTGGAAAGTTTCATTGAAGCTATTCAATGCATCCGTTATTTAGGATGGTTATTTTTTTTAAATTACGTTAAACAATTAAAAACGAAAATTCACTTCAATGAAATTTTACATCAAATTTCATATGGGAAAAACATCTTTAGCAAATCGCTGTTGTACAAAAGAAAGTAAAATAACGTAACATAATTCCTCCTTAGTATTTTTGACCATGGTTTTTCAACTATTATTACGACAAAGTTCTTAACACCAGCTACCAGCATTTGATTGAAGCTGAGTTACGCTGGTTTTAATGCAGTTTATTTTTCACCGAATTTCGGAGTTTTTGTGAGGCCATTTTTTTTTGTTAATTTGGCCTTTATCCCCCAAAAAAGCACACCACAGTCGTGTAACTCCATGATCCATCGCTGGAGCTTTTTTCCCGACGGCTGCATCAACAATCCGTGCAGTAGACGCTTTAGAAATTCAATTACGTTCAGTTGGTTCATTCACCGGTTGGGTCCGCCCGGGGTTTTGGGAACTGAACTTACGCCTTTATAGTCCGTGCCCAGCCCGGTGCAAGTGCTAGTGAGTGCAGACGAAAAAGAACAACGAGCAGCGTGATGCCGGGGGATGGGCTGAGACGTAAGGTGGCTGCGAACGTTCCCCTTTCGACGTTATTTTCCTGCCGTGCTAGACATTTTTTAGCGCTTAATCCGTTCAGCAGCCAACCATTTCATCAATTTACTCCGTCCCGATTCATTATCCAATTATGCAAAATTCTTGCCAGGCAAGCGAGACGGTTACGATACGGCGGATGCAGGGATTTGCGCTCTTTCCAACGGGGCTTGGACGCTCGGGGAACGGTAAGCAGCTTTATGGCAGAATCCGAATGACATACTGAGAAACGCCATACGCGAGGGCTGGAGAATCACTTGGCAAAGCATCAATAAAACCGGAGCTCGAACGCGGAAGCATACGCCTTCGTGTGCAGTGCTGTTGCGAGCAATAATTTCACTGCAAACGGTTGCCGCTGGTGGAAGTTTCGCATGGTATACGCCCGGATGCGGAGTTCTGAAGCTCAAAACTGCCTAATTTACTTACGCGAGAACTCTAGAGGGTTGTGAGAAGGGTGAAAGGTTGTATTTGCCTTATTTGGCATTTTTGAGGGAACATTTGTAAATTATTAAAAGCTTTCAAAAGACATTCCAAATGTGTAAGAATGCTCGAGCTTTTCCAGTACTCGATTGGCTCGGCCTTTCACGTTTTGCATGTTTTTTTTCTATTTCTTTCCTATCAAATACTAGTTTTATTACTTCCTTTATAAATTTGTAAATAAGAATTAACATTACTGGAAATTGGAAGTATACTTTAACTCTACGAAAAACGATAATTGCTACTAGTAACTTCGATCTGGTATGAATAAACAGATATCTAAACAATAAACAAAATAATTGATTGCTTGAGTTTGGGATAAAAAACAACATTTTCATGAAAATATAAATAAATTTTATATCCGACATCTTACTTATCGAAAAATCGCGTATGACTAACTTATACCTTATGAGATCCTTGGATACTTTATTTAAACATTTGTCCAAGCTTTCATAAGAAATAATCTAGAACAAAACGATGTGAGAGTAGAAACATATTGTCCAGAGTTTTTATACAAACAAATTGGACGATAAATACAATTTGTGTAGAAAGTGGTTATCCAAACAAGAAGTGTATTTTTGCGAACAATTTGATGAGCTTTTTCTATTCAATACAAATAATAATGATAAATGTTCAATATTCATTTCCAAAATATAACGGCGTTTTCGGGTGACTCGTTGAACTCCATTTTGAAAATGGTGAGGATCACCCTTTTGAATTGCATTCGTATCAAACGTCTTTTTTAAAAACTTTTTCCATCCCACCCAGTGTCCGCCCGTTCGGTTTGGTTGAGAAGATCCTTGCCGTACCCTTGTCGAAACCTCCGATGATGTTTGCGTGCAGTGGGAAGGAGGACAACAAATAAGACCGAATGCTCGGAGTATTGCTCGAATCACGTTCGTGTCAAGTCACGCCATCCTTCACACCGAACGGTGGCTCGTGAGTTATCGCGAACTTGACGTGGTTGAAGCCTGGGATGGCAAAACTTCTCACGCTCCTCACGGCATGAACGTCAAACGAACCACAAGTCGCACCTACCACCGCAAAGCGCCGTGCGAGGTCGGGAGGAGTTCGCGGAGACTGCAGTGAAACAACACAAACAACGACACATTGCAACGCACGGAATGTGTCCCCAGCCTTCGCCACCGTTGGCACAGCCATCGAGCGGCGGTTCGAACGCGCGGTGGCAAGCGTGTCGGGGAAAAGATTCGAAGATTAAGAGAGTAAAAATTCCGGAATTAATTCCAATCACGTAGCACGAGATTTTCTCGTTTATAATGTGATTGAGAGCGTGTTCGAGCGGAACCGGAAAACTTACCCGTCCTCGGTTGCCCACGGACTCCCGTTCTTGGCTGCCCGGTTGCATTGTCCCGTGTGTGTGTTTGTGTGAGTGTGTATAATTCAATGGCTTCTCCCATTTTTGCCATTGCTTTGCGTGCGTTTGGTTTTTGTTCGGGTTCGACGGAAATTGAACCCCGCTCGGGTATGGTGAAAGCTGTCGGGTGAACCTACCTGCCCGGACCTGTACGTCCCGGGAAATGACCCGTCCGACGGTGTTCGACGCTACGCATCGATAGATTGTACTGTGGATGTCCTGCCGGTAGGCGGCAGCAGGGAACGGTAGCAGCACCAGCGTTCCGTTCCGCAGGACCCGCCGCACACCGCCAACATCGCCGACGGACGTGCCGTCCACCGACAGCCAGTCGATCGAGGGCTGTGGACTTCCGGAGGCGGAGCAGTCCAGCCAGCCGCCGGAGGAGTTGGAGAACTCGAGCCGCGACGGTGGCTCCATCACGAACGACGGTCCCCGGAGATGTGAATCGAATGCCGCTGTCAGTGCTGAAAGCAGAGTGAAGGAATAAAAGACGCAAAGTCAGTGTGAGATTGGCAAAGACAAAACATCATTAGTGGAAGCGCATTGCCGCGGGGAGTCTCGGATTGAACATCGAAATTGGCTTCCCTTCCAGGTACGCATTATGAATCAAATACTCTGGACACCGGTCACCCGGCCCCACCCCGATCAAGAGGTTTATATTATAGCGCCCGATTGAAATAACCCGAAACCTCTCCCGGCCCCAAAACTGTTGTTGACGGATGACAACAGTCTGCACCACAGAGAGTCGCATTTTCGGTCTCGTGTAAATAAGTCTAATCGGTAAAACTAATTAAAAGTCAACAATCACAGCGAGCTGAAGTTTCACTGCCGGAGACGATAATTATGGCTTGTTTGTTTACTTTTGAAAGCGCGCCTGAGAAGCGACCGAGCCGAACGAAGCCGAACGTCTTAATGGGGCTAGACGATGCTACCGTTGTCAATACCACACTGGGATTGGAAACGGAATTTGATGTACACAAATGTCGGCTTCTGAGGGCGTCCTAGTGTGACAATTCTCATGCGATTCGAGACACTTATGTGCGTTGTGAGATAGCAGATATTTTTCAACAAAACAACACCCATTTATGAATGTTAACCACTCGTTGATTAAATTGTAACTTATCGAATGCAAGAGTTTGGTAAATATTTACTATAACTTCCAGAGGAATAAACTTAAAGCGTATTGTCGGGTGATGGTATAAATATATAGCAATCGTTTTTTGAATGTGTATTAAAATATTTTCTCCCATATCAGAGTGGAGATAAATATAACCCATCCTTAATTAGAGAACTGAAAGGTTTTTTGTTTGTTTAAATTCACATAACAAGTTGCATTTATCCTCTTTATATTGGGCATTAACCACACACTTTGTTTGAAATAATGCCTCGCAAGAGCAATGTTTATCTTATACTCTAAGCATGCCATAAATAATATTGATTTTTAATTAGAGATATAAGGTCTGCTCGGTGTTCAAGAGTTCTCCAGTACATATCAACTCACATCAATCCAGCTCAAATATCGGAACCCAATCTTTTGGTTGGAAACAGACGCTTTTTTACCATTTGCTTTCATTTTATTCGAACTCTTGTACAAGGTGTTTTTCTTCATTGTTCCCACTGGTCAGTCCGTTTCGTTGCAAGTCGCCCGAGTGCCATATGCTAGCAGAGTGCGACTGGTTCCGAGCCTTTCGAGATGACCCCTTTTGTCCGCTTCAAAATGCTGTGCAAGAAACATAAACGTTAATGTCGGCGATGTTCGCGATGGGTGGAAAATTTTGCAACATGACACTGCGCAGAGGGTGGTTTGCAGGTTGGGAGGAAGCAGACAAGTTTGTGCTTAGAGCCAGCTGGTCAATAGAGCAAACTGGCCTTCGTAATGGGTGACCATCGTTGCTCGGTTCGGTTTCTCTGCCGCTCTTCCCACACTTTCACTCTACTGAAGGAATTGGGATGGCAAAAATGGGACTTCCCAATGATGATGATGATGATGATTATGATGATGATGGTGCTGGCGATAGGACAGGGGAATATGTCGTTTCGGAATATGAATGAACGGCACTGGTTTGCAGATGGATTCGATGGTTCACCCCGAGCAAACGCCTACTCTCCTTCCATTTACCGGAAAATCGTTCCACTTTGCTCGCATCATCGGCTCATGTTCCACTGGTTCTAATAATAAAAATTACCTCTGTTTCCACCTTTGCCAGCCGGGTCTGCCAGACGGGTTTATTCATTTGGCTCAATTGGTCTAGTTTCTTCCGTCCGATATCGCTTCCGCAGATGTGGAAAAACGGGGGTTTTGGGATGTGAGCAAGGAAAACACAATTTCTCTCATATTTTGCAAACGTTTCGATCGGAGCCTCCTCGGATTGGAAATTGGAGCGCCATAAACGGCCTAGTTCTGCAAAGATATTCCATGATTGCCTGCCGTACATAATATGCAAAGAAGTTTCGCAGAATTGCAAGCACGTTTTTCATCGCGACTTTGCCGGATAGGATCAGTTTCCATTCGGCATCGTTTGTATGAAAATTGGAAAAAAAAGTTAAAAAAGTACATAATTGCGGAGCGTTTTTTTCACACGATTGCGATACGCATGCGGTGTTATATTTACTTTTATTCTTAAAATCAATACAATCGATTTGGCTTCCGCAGGGGTAGTTAATTTGCAACGGTCTGTTCGTTCGCATTTTGTATACCTGCGAGCGAGTGCTTCAGTCGCAAGCACACCCCAAGTCGGTTTACCCCTAAAGATCGATCGTTTCCGGTGACACAGTTGCGCGCACCAAGTGAAGGTAAATAAATAATTAGAGGAAAATATTTGCACACAGTTTGTTTGCATTTCGTTATAAATTGGACGCTTGTTTGCGCTTGGCTGCTGTTGTATCCAGTGCTTTTTTTATTTAATTTAAATAATGGTATTGGCTCTACGCATTTAGTGTTGAATGATATCACGATAGATTTGAAGAATTATAATTGTAAATAAGATACAATATGTAATGTTATTAGGATGTACGAAAATTAGAAGAATTACAGAAGAATCTTTCAACTTGTAAATATTTGTTTAAAACATATTCTTTCATTTTCATAACACTTTGTACTGATCAAAAGTAGACGAAATTGTCGAATAAACAACAACGCGGAGCTGGAGTTTTGGATAACATCTCAACTGTGTATTTACTGTTCGTATTCGTATCGATTTTGTTTTTCAACTACGTTTTGGTAGTCGTACATTATTATCTATACCGTTAAGGTTTGTTTTTATATTCGTAAAATATAAAGTAATTTAAATATCATTATAAAATAACCTAAATTTAAATAAAGGAGATCAAACAGCGTCATGAAATAGACAAAAGGGTACTCAAACTAACTCTTCAAAGTTTTACAGGTTTGAGTACTTCGATGCTTGGGCCACTCGTGTTTTGAGCGCTTCTAATTGATTTAACTATCGTTTGGTTAAGGACACAATTTTCTAACAAGTTTAAATTGTTTTCCCTATTTCTCGTTTGGATTATTTTGGGTTTGAAACCATAGCAATGTTTATTGCATGCATTAAATCCTATCATTCCGCATAAGAAATTCTTTCTAGAACAGTAAAAGTAGTAAATCGTTTAAAATTTAAAAAAATCTCATAATTTGCTGTAAACTGCTGTGAATGGTGTATAGAAAAAAAATGAAATGTTATTTAAAAAGCTAAAAATAAATCACATTAATTTATTTATCTTATTTTTTACCAAAAATAATCAAAATGTTACGAGGAGCGAGAAGGGGTCAGCGAAAAATTTATCGACTTCTAAGGCCCAAGATGAGCAATCTCCCGGCGAAAGTTTACAAGCGATAGCTCGTTACAGAAAATATTCTGATCCTTGTCGTTCTCCTCGCGCCACGATTTCATGCGAGTGAACTGTTGCAAAGCAGAAACGGACCAGATACTTGCAATTCGTTCGCGGTAAAGTCTCCAGTTCCGCTGCAACCATGGTGCAACATGCCAAATGCAATCATATTCAAGTGTGGCAAATAGGATAAATCGAAGAATAAAGAAGTTGCGCAGAAAGCGAACCCGTGGTACAGTTTGTTCATGCTCTTCCGTACGGTTGTAACGAAATTCTCAGCCTCTGTTCTGGCATCGAATGGAAGGGAAGCATCGCTGCATCGCTGGTTTCGGTCTCCAATAAGCCACTTACGAATGGAGTTGAAAATTGAAATTGAAATGGGAAAGTTTCGCGTGCGGTCTTGTGTGAACCGCAGCCACACGTTGCTTGTGAGACCGTAGATGATGGGCTTTGCGGAAAGAAATAAGGATCTTTGATTGTGAGTAATTGTAATGTGATTAAGTTCCTTCTTTGGTTTGTGGAAATGGGTTCCGTTGTTTGAGCGTTGTGGATAGCAAAGAATTTACATTGGGCTTTTGCCGGCTGTGGCCGGTTTGGATTTGAATTTTCTTAGATGATATCTTGTGATCAGATTTTTTTACATGGTTTAAATCATGCAACGAAATATTTGTTCAGTTTTTGATGTAACGAAAATAGTAATGAATATAAAAATACCGATTCTATAAGGTAAGGTAGCATTTTATCTAAATGTTTAGTCAAAGATTTAACGCACATTTGTAAATATTGTACGTGGCATTATTATATGAAACTTTGCATCGACCATAAATTATTTTATATGAAAAAATATTCAATCAGATAATATATTGTTCGAAGATTGTATGTGAAAGTTTTACCCAAGAAATCCGCTTGTACAACCAGATGGATGCTCTAGGTAAAGTAACATATTTGTGTTTTTTTCCCCTCTAGTAAAAGCTTGATCCCAAAGCTCGTTCATGAACTTCATGAGCAAAGCACGATATTTTCGCTCGCTAGTTTTACTCTCGAACAAAAACGCAAAGAGTAAACTGAAAACACAGCTCCACATCTATCGCACAACACAATTTTAGATCCCTCAACCATAGACCAAGCTCGCACTTTTACCATCGGCAAACATAAACCGTGGAATGGCACGTGAATGAGTAAAACTTTTTTAATTAATATTTTCTCTTTCATTTTCGCGTACCCAAGCTGGTGAAGTTCAATAGAAAAAAATAAAATAAAACTAATGGAAACAGATGCAGAATCCACGAAGCTTGGTCATTTTTTTTCATATTCGACGTGTACACTGGTACGAAGAGGGTTGGTTTTCTAAACCGAATGTACGATGTTCAGAAAATTATTTCTCGATTCAAGAGTTACACCTAGTGAACACATCAGGCAGCTTTTAACTGAACTGAATATGATTGCGGTTTAAGAAAGTGGTATTTTTCGAAAGAACTTGTGATATTAGTTCGATCGAACCAGTTTTGAACTATCAGCAAAAGATTAATTTATGTGATTTTTTGAAAAAATAAACTATATTTTTTAGTGTATCAGTCATATGTTACGGTTTTTCTGGTTAAACTGTCTGCCAGACTTAGTCGCATTCTCCCACTGAATTTTAACATTTTATTGCAATTTTCTACAAATTTATCGATAAGGAAAACAGTGAGAATCAATTTATTAATTTGTAGTGATTTTGAATATTTTATTCCAACAAACATTTATTGATCATTTAACTTTCCTGTTCGTTCCCCGGTAGGGTGAAATAGGACACACCAGCTCAACCACGGGTACGGGCTCAACACTTGTCCCGCTTCATCGAGAAAAATTAAAACACAAACACTTTAACTGCTTTCAAGTTTGGCCACTTAACATCTCTGCAGGATTTAAAAAAAAACTGCTCCGTGCCATGTTTGATTACGTCTTTTACCCGTGCTTTCTGGGTCGTAAAGAGCTAGAGAACATTACTTTTTTTTGCGCCCTTTTTCATTGTGCGAGAAACACACCACTCTCATTAGAGTCGAATGACTTTTCGATAGATCCTCGCGTTCCGCGCTTCAACAACCGGTTAGGCGGAAGGCTCAATTCTGAGGATTTTGTGCCACCCTCCGGCGGATAAAGTTGCTCATTAATATTTTACGGTTCATGTAGAATCCTCCCTATTTTTTGCTAACGGATGGATGGGCACGTTCGTTCGGGTACCTGGTGAAACTCCCACCGGCATCCTTTATCTGTACCGAGAGTGCGTCCTCGTTTTCATTCCCTCTAGCAGCCTATCACGTCCGGAGCAAAATAATGTCATTCTCGGTGGCGAAGGATTTTCATTCACCGGTTGCGTCTCACGTTTCCCGCTTCCCGGCTAGTCTGAGCTCTATTTCGCTAATATAATCGAAAAAAAGGACAACACCCTCGTGTCGTACACCGTAGCTTAGCGTAGAGGCTTGAGCGGGCATGCTGTGGAACGATGGACAAATGGTACGAGGAAAAAAAGTTTACAACAACCGGAATCCGGTGGCTTTTGAAACTGTAAGCGTTAGAGCGAAAACAGTGTGTCCTTATTTTGAGTGAAATGAATCTTTCCCTTTAG
>JXXA01005070.1:0-12131 GCA_000956255.1 Anopheles punctulatus | reverse complement strand
TTTTTCAAAATTCGCCAGAAAGAATGCAACCAGCATGACACGATGTGAATGCATAGCGAAGGATGCTAATTGATGGGTTTAAATATAAAATTTACGTCAAAATGTTTCTAACGTTTAAGCAATAATGCATTAATTATATTTTATTCACATTGTTTTTATTTTTTAGATTTGTTAAGTTTATCACGATAATGGTAATTTGATTAACTGAAGAAAACCAATTAAACAAATATATGTTTTAAGTAAAATAGACCAAAGCCTCCTACGACTCAGAACTGTGGCATTTCATCATCACTGTTGGTTTGAAAAAATGAGACACAATCCTTTTGCCTCTACTGGTAGGCCTGGTATCTTTGCGTGCCTGAAAACCTGATTACTTGTTCATCGCGATGCTATTTTTCATTCTCTTTCGCTTGCTTGTTGTTTCTTTATAAAAAAAACCCACTCACAAAAGCTGTTTTTGCACCCTGACAGCTTCATTTATTCAATCGTTGCGGTAACACAACGCCACCTTCTAACATCTTCGCTTGGCTTAAGCTACAGCCTACGCCGGTTGGGTTTTCGGGTGTGAGGCGATTTTCTTTTCAGCTTTTCACAGCTCTCGTAAGCCCCTTCGGCAAAGCCCGCGACAGGAAGCTCAACCGGAACCAAGCGCTCGTACAAAGTGGATGAAAAGTGACTGGAATTTAATGAGATTGTACTTGGGCAATTACCATACGCACTTTTGCGTCTTACCGAAGCCAGGCCCAGAGGAGGGTCATGCTAAAAGGAGATTTGTAATCATTTCGTGTACTACCTTTCTCCAGCTGCTGGAACGCTTCCCGTGCGCCTCCCTTTAAGAGCATCCTTCCACATCCGTGTAATTCAATTATTCGCCACGCCACGCGTACTCAATTTGGAACGCTTATGTTAATCGTGGAATACTCATGTAGGACGGCTTGGCGGTATTCCGATACAGCCAAGTTTGCGCCCATGCTTGCGAGCATTTGTGGGCGTGCGTGAATGAAAATCTTTGATGCTGAACCGTCGAGATGTGTTTGGTTCATGTAGCAAGAAAAGCAAATCGAACGTCGTTTAGTGTTTTTTTGTTCATGCTTTTTCAAATGATGTTACATGTACTGCTTCCGAGCGTCGGTTTATTGTTGCTTAATCCGCGATAAATTCGCAGGTGGCATGGTGTCGCTGTGATTGGATGCTTGTGGGTGTTCAAAAGAAACCGGGTTTGTAAAGAAAATGTTTCCATGAACATCACGTGCCGCTGCCAATCATATGCTTGGAAAGAGCTTTCAGACGGAATCACGCGCACCCTTGTTGAATTAAATAAGTTTCAATCGTTAAGGGGGACACAATGACGCACACTATTTCCGAACCAACACAGCGGGCGAGCAACTCGAGTTAACGAATCTTTAAATAACCCGACACCGAATGATATGGCAATCGAGTGCAGAGTGCGATCCTATTGTCCCTTTACCACAAGTAACTTTCAATAGGGGTTTTTGTTGTGTCAGCTATCATAAAGATAGGTATATTGTAAAGTTTTTCAATGGTTGTGAATGGTTCAATGGTAGGAAATTTTTGGTATGGTTCAATTCTGATTTTATCATTTTATTGCAATAATGTTGAAAGAGTTGTTGAGGCTTTTAGGAGAAAGTCGCAAATTAAAAAGGAAAGATCATATGAGATGGTTGATATAAGAAATATCATTTTAAAATAAATAATTTCGAGTTTATCGGAATAGAGCTGCTGGTGATAAAAGAATGATACACGTGTAACATTCTATTGCATACTAACAGGCTAATCAATCAAAATCGCCCCCAGCAGTATGCAAAATGCATTACACCAATTTTTCGTTCTTGCTAAACAAATACGTTTGCTATTTTATTTTCAAATTGTACTCTCTTTGAAATTTGACCAAGAAAACAGAAAGAAAGAAGGAATGTAAAGTTATTTGTTATTCATCCCTTAAATCAATTCCTTCATTTAACGATGAGTGGGAAACCGTAATCGCAAAAATCATATATAGATCAAGTCAAAATGAAATAGCTGATAAAATTCTACTTCCATATTGTTCCCTAGCTCGGAAGACAATCTTTATCATACAAACCTTTCAATACACCTAGTAGATCCCTTTCGGTAGAGACATCTTAGTGGTCCACACTACACTAGAACTAAAAACTTTGCTCCATCTAAACCTACTCGCAAACAAAACTTTGAAATGAACACGGATGATGCCGCTCAGCAGGAAGAAAGCAACTGGAACGATGGCCCTGCATTCAAGATTATGCTACAAGCGCCCCGAGCATGACTTGAGTATTAAGTAGACATGTTGTCCACTTAAAGTTCCGTCCAAGTACGAACTGTCCCCCGTTGGAGTGGGGTTTGCCAGTACGCTGGCCGGTGAAGGTGAAGAGTATTTGCGTTGCATATGAGCTTGATCAAATATTCATCATCCTGCACTGGTCTCATTATTTCGCTGCCCAGAGGAATCAGTACGAAGGTGAGTGCGTTTGCCAACTGCTGTTGCTAGTGCTCCGATCGTAGCAGGTGGAAGGACCAAGCTGCAAGATAACGTTTACAATCTTAATTTGTCGGACTTAAAGACCGAGAGCTGGTTGTTTACCACGTAAAAGGGCTTATTTGTTGTTTGGAAGGTGTAAGTGAGAGAAAGAATCACAGATAAAGAAAGCGCGTTGCATTGGACTTAGTTACATAATTCCCCTAAAAGTGCTTCAAAACGCTAAAATCTAAGCTTTATATCGGAAAAACCGCTCAAACCAAACAAGGTAAAAATCATTCCAGAAGTGAGTGTCTGTTTCAACGACGAACTTCAACACCGGAATTCAATTTTCTCTTATTTGCTCGTCGTGATTGTTCTTTTGCTTGCTCCGTTAAGCAGTTTCAGTGAAATTTTCATCTGGGATTTTTTGTTCAATCTGCCCAGGTTTTGGTTTGTGTGAATTTGCATGTGACCCGCGACCTCGTTCGGGAAAGAGTTTTCCCCCCATGTTGCCTTAACGATGGCCGGAAAACGGGAAAACGCTCGCTTACCATTAACCGCACGAGGGGTTAGATTGCTGAAACCGAGATAAAAACGAGAATAAACAGAAAATGAGAGCCAAAAAAACACTGATTAAAGCAGATCATTAAAAAAAACTTCGATCGATTTTGCTCAAGGATTTCGCGGAAAGGAAAGCGTAACGCACCAATTAACCAAAGCTTGCAGCATGCCTAGTATCCCAGCAAAGGTTCGCTCGAAGCGTAAGAAAGCTTCTCGTGTAACGCAGTTACTTCCCCAAAACTGTTTTTCAGTCACGGAATGGCTTTTGCACCGTACTTCCGCAAGTGGAACCTAAACACGTTTTATTGCCTTACGTCGTAATAGGCATAACCGGAGGAAACACCCCTCCTTGGAAATTGTACTTTCTCTCAGAGGTGTCTTTTCGATTCAGCTCGGGTGGTAAAGCACGGGAAAAACTGTCTATTATTTTATCTGTACACTCCAATCAGCGGCAGTCCAAATGTCTAGTCGGATCGAAGGAGAACAAAGCCCGCAAACAATCTTCTTTACCGTGGGAAAGCAAATCATGTCAAAATTTTCAGTCCGATCTCAGTGGAAAGATTTAAGTCTCTTAAAGACGGTTTAATTTCAGTGTCGTTTTTGCAGAGCTTTTGTTTCAAACCGAATATTCCGTACACCAAGCTGTAGGCTGTAAGTTAAAAAATGTCAATAATTTTCTATTCTGTGTTTCCGTCGCCCTCTCCGTTATCGATTGTGGGACATAATTAGAATTCTGCACTGCTGTTTCCAGCCAGGATTAGCGAGGTATCGAGGTTGCGGTCATATTTTGCGACAAAACTAAGCCTGTTAAATTATTCCCGATACTAGGGCGCATGGTTTGAGAAAGTATTTGCATGAATATTAGGGGAATAATTTCTGGTATTATTAACTAGCATTAATTCGTTTGGCTTGTTTTATGATCGTGTAAGGTAACGCAAGTATGGTCAATTTTTTGCCAGCAAAATATCATAAAAAATAACTTCACACACTTCACACCTTATATTTATATTCATCCAATTTTCCTTCGAATATCCTTGGGAGATTGAATTGTTAAGTGTATCACAAAAGCTGGGCATCTATGGTATTGGAAATTATTATTCTGTCAAACATATTTTACAGCTTTCTTCATAATATTTGTTTATTGTATTTTGGGCTGGACTTGAGTTTTTTGGTATTTGGATCCGGTTTAAAACATAAATTCAAATTGTGTCGTTAGTTTGTTTAGCAAAACCATTATTGAATAAACGCCCTAAAGTGTGCAAAGCTATACTATATAATGGCAACAGAATTAAGAATTGACAAATAAGCATTAATTAAATGTTTTTCACTAGGCCGTCATAGTTTGAGCTCAAGAAGCATATTCAAGGCGGAATATTTATTTACCAGCTATCGTTAACAATAAAGATACATTTGTTATATTTCCTTCTAAAATGTGAAGTCTAAATGTTTTAATAAACAATACTTTGATTTAAAGATCTTAAATCAAAATGCTTCTGTTAGCTTCATCTGGCATATTTTTGATCCTTTGCGGCTCCTGACCAATGCGCTCCATTCACCTCAATCATTAAGACCGTCTTTCAAATGCTAATCAAGTTTACACTTCTGTTGAAAATATTATTCATACCGGAGTCGGAATCACCGAGTCTGAAGGAGGATTCGAAGGACACAGCAGGAGTATTTTATTCATGAACGCTTCGGATAGTGAGGCGTAAAGTATTCCCTCACCATACGTCCAGTTTCAACAGCAACAGGTCGAGAACTTTCTACATCACGGAACGTTGTTAGAATTAAAATGCAACGGATAAAGCAGATCGACATCGATGAAAGTTCAGTGCTGATGACAGGACAATTCTACTTAGACGAACGAGTTTTCACATTTCTAGTTCAGTCGAAAACCATTTGTGTCGTTAACTACACAACTTACAAGATCCTGGTAACGATTGACAAGATGAAAATGAAGGTAAAAAAGTAAGTGGTACAAAACTTTCCGGTGGAAATAGATTCGGTTCTGAGAGATCAATGTTTACTCTCCCGCAGGTAAAGTTGACTGCAGTAAAGAACACGATGTTGCTAGTGTTTCAGCATCAGGAAATACGACTTTGGATTGCTCACAAAGTGACATAAAATCGAAAACTTTCCAGACTGCCCAAAAAGTTTCACGAAAGTTCAATTAGTAGTCAATAAAACGTAGAAGTAGTCAATACAACGTTTGCTGTTTGCTGTTGCTACTTGTAGTTCTTACATTCAGTTTGCATTTATCATAATATGTTCTTTAGTTTTATAAAAACTATCTATTCTATTTTACATTTCGCACGAAAAATAAATGGTCGATATTGACATTGTTTCACATTAACCTTTATGTGTAGTATAAAATTTTTTTGCTTAACATTTATCCTTGATTCTTTCAATATTTGAAATTGAAAAAAAACTTATTTCGTCAAAAAACGAAATTAAACATAGTTTTTCTATGTTCTATGTTTGATTTCGTTTTTTGACGAAATAAGTTATGCAATCTTAAATATAAAGCTGTTAGTAATATTATGATGGTTTTATGTATATATATTTTGGTGATTAAGCACTTTTCTGAATTTTTACTATCATATTGAAAAAATAGAAAGCAATATGGTGTTACATCATGTCATGAGAACGGAAAATCTAAAATACCAAACGAAGTCGGATAATGTTGTGAGAGCATCTGGAAAGTTTGTATTTTGTTAGAGCCTATTACTTAATTAACTCATTTCAAGATAAAGATCAAATAAATATCCTCCCAGCTAGTAAAACGTTCCAATTAAATGAAATGAAAAGTTTTCCATCCAAACAAAACCGTTTGCTGGCAATCGCAATATAACTACGTTGACCATCTCGTTGACACAGCAATTTTTCCCTCGTTGGTGACATCGCCGACGGACGAAGTTTGTTCCCATTTTCGCATGATTCTCTCGCAACACGATCGCTCGCTCGGACGCTAAGGGCAAAACTATCTGTTAATGCACTTGGAGCAACTTTGCCACGTGGTCGTTCTGCAGCGCGAGTAAAAGTCAAACATAAACCCAAATCATAAACCGGATGAAATGAATCGAAGAAAGTGTGAGTGTGTGTGTGTTTGTGTTGTGCTGAATGGAGGGAATGGAAAATATGTCCGGAAAATGCCAATTGCATCCATTGCAAGTAGAGGGTGCCGGAGCTGGGAGTAAAAAACTAATTTACACTTCAATTTAAACTTACCCCGGAGCGTTATCGGGGATGCATCATACTCGAGGGAAGGGGAGGGAGAAAGTCTTCTCGATCTTCGGTCACAGATCACCACTTAAATCGACTCGTACTTGCGGTGGAAGTAAGTTTGCACCGAGTTCACAAGGGGCCGATGCAGCGCTGCAATTTGTGTTAAATGATGCCGCTCGGTTAAGAATGACTCCTTCGGGGGTGGAAGAGTAGGACGCTTGCTAATGTTGGATGGGAGTTGAGAACAGCAACTCAGCGGTAAAAGTGCTGCCGTTTGCGGTCCATGTGGTTGGCTGATGAATCTATTAAGATAATGCACCGGTTAGAATGGTTTAACCTCCTTGCAAAAGGTCGCACCATTTTAGATAAATATAATTGTTCTAGTTGACTTTTATATTTTTAATGAAAGAATCGGTTCAGGCGTGTAAATAAAGCACAGGATCTTGCCCAAAAACTCCATCGATCCCACCAAAAAAATGGGCAATAAAATCTCGTCAACCTCTTGCACGGTAGTTAATGCTAAATTTACGATCAATTCGAACCTCTACCCTGTGGCTTATCCTGGTCCGCACCACCAGCCAGCCGAGCCCGTTTTATCGTCCACGACATTAAACATAATGTTTATCTTCCCTTTGGACCAGTGTCCCAGTGTTGGTCGGATGTTTTTTTCTGTTTCTACCATGTCCGTTTTCTCCCCTGATTTTCCCGGAACGTCCTTCGAGAATAGTACACCAGCCGAGCCGGAGGGATCGAAGCGGAGTGGGCGATAAAAAATATGCTCCAGCAAATGGAAAGTTTACGAGCGCAAATGAGCTTGCCCATTTGCTCATTATTAATAAATTATCACACGCCTCCGGTTACGGGCGTGTGTTTGGAGGTCCGAGGAGGGGCTAGATTCTCCCTACCGTGGTGCGATGAACTTTGAAAGATGTGCTAATGTCTAATGCTGGCAATAGAGCACGCGGACGATGGACTCTAACGCGCGTCGTATTGCAACGTTTTTACCGTCGTTGGTCTAAATCTTGTGCTGAATTTCTTTTTTCCCTCAACACGAACAAGATTTTATTGACCTCTACCATCTTCCTGTGGTCAAAACGCTTTACGAATCACGATTCTAGTAGGGAGCAGGAAAGCATCTCAAGTGTTCGAGAAAAAAAACCAAAACGGAGGAAAAGAAATGAATGCACTTTTAACGTCCTTTTCGCCCGCGACCATTAATTTCCCCCGGGGAGAGCAGCAGAAATCACGTCCTTCATATTTTCTCCTCTAAATCCGTGCTTGACTCGTTGTGTACTTATTCAGTTTCTCATCGGTTTCTCGCCTTTTTTGTACCGTGTCCGTCCGACCGTTGAAGCGTGCCGTATTTCAACGGTCGCGCTCAAGAGCAGGATAATAAATATTTTATTTCCAATCATTTCTCAATTAAGCCGGTTTGACTGTGATTTGATGACAGGCGACAGCTGGGCTGGTTGGTTTCTTCGGTGGCTTTGGTGAAGCGGGTGGCAACTTTAAGCCACGCAGTGTCCTGTAGGTTTGTTGCTGCAGTGAGGCTCGTCCTAAACCTGTTAACGTTCTCCCAGTGGAGGATTGTCGTGAGGGATTGAGTTGATTGAATTTATGGATTTTGTCCGGCATAAAACAATAAGCATTTGAGGTTTGGGAAATTAGTTGACAACATCAATTACCATTTGTTATTTTTATTGAAATTATTATAATTTGAATGCATCCTTGACTAGGCCTGTTCCTCGGAGTGCTCCCAAAGGTGTAACAATGTATGTATAGTTGATTAATGTGATGTTTTTAATTTTCCATTAAACTTGGTGTTCAAATTGAAAACGAAAAAAAACTAACATGATTAAACATTGATTTTATATTGCTCTAAATTTATTAGAGGATAAGCAATCACTGAATTCCTTAGCAAATTTAGTTGAGATCTTGTTATCACTTTTTGATTGTTCGCAAAGGAAGCAAATGTTGATTATAATTAGGGTCACTTAAGAAATGATGTCGAATAATCTTCAGAATATTTGCACATTGGTATTTCCTCGTTTGAAGTAACCTTTATGTTATTTCCAAATCCAGAAAAAGCAACCTGAAAAAAAGAATCCTCTATCTTCCATATCAACCAGTTAGTTTTATCAGATGATAGGAAAATTGTGAGCTTAGTATGACTGCATAATATTTGAATAAAACTCATACTTAGTAAATACATCCCTTTTACGATTACATTAGTCGAAAATTGCATACTTTTAGGCGCTGAACACTTAAAACATACACCAAAAGTTTCTCTTAAATCTTACACCGTACTACAATACATGCATTCTGTAGTTCATTTTCGTTACAATGTTATTCGTTGCTACTTGCCTTCTGGACTACATTTATTGAACACATTTTTTACATCTAAATGAATGAATTTGAAGCGAAAAAACTCGTAGGTTAGGGGATTAAATTTTGCTTCCAAACGGCCTGCACGCGCTGGTGTTGCTAACGATGTAATCTGGCTTTGTAAAAAGACACCGGTCACCGGCTAGCTCGGCTGGTTGGCAAATATTCTCACCCTCAACGAGCACGGCCGGTTCCGGCAGACTAGACCGACTATTTGTATATTCAAAACAATTTTCCGCACAAACTGCGTACACCCACGTGGCGTGTTTGTTCGCTCTGTGCCGGAGATACTTTAACCGGCAACCGTTTTTCACCTTTCCGAAGCGGTTGCTCTCACCGTGGTTTCTTCACCGGTGCTGAACAATGTTTATGCTAATGCCACACACGGATGTGTGAATCGTGGCGGATCGTACTGGGTTGAATAGCTCCCCAGCGTTTCGGCGCCCGTGTGAGCTCATGTGGATTTGGTGAGGTTGAAATTTTTGAATTCTTACCTTCAGAAGCGTGGATTATGAGACGCGGGACGTATGTGAGAATGTAAACAGAGCGATGAAAAAACCCATCCCCACCCCGTCACTGGAGGTGGATGATGACGTCGGCACAACCGAATGGTTCACGACACACGGCGCACGGCTGCTCCCGGGCGTGCTGTGTCCTTGGGGAGGTAATATTGTACCGAATGGCAGGATTCGGCTTAGCGTCGCGCTTTGCATATCATTCTAGAACCGCTTCTTCTTCGCTCACTAAGAATACAGCTAATTTCACCAGCACCGGGCATGGTGGACGAGACAGAACGGGCGGGCGGAGAAGCGGTGGAAATAACAATAAATGAAATGAAAATTGTCATTGTTATTGGAATGGGGTTTCGGTGGCGCATGAAGACACGGCTGACCCGAGCCGCGCGCAATATCCGGTGACCATCTGCGCGCGGTGATGGGGAAACAGAACGAAAATTGAAATTATTCTCGAGAGTATTTGAACTCGGTGTATTTCCTTCTTTTACTGCCCACTCCACACCTGCGAGAGTAAGTTGCTGCCATGTGTAAAAAATAATAATGCTCTCCACGTTAACGACCGTCAGATTGAGCTGCAAATATGTACGCAAAAATTCTCCCGCACCCAATGATAAACAAGAGTAAAAAAAAACATCAAACTCCCATACCGTGGCAAAGAATTTGACAATAAAAAGCTCAATTTGTTCTGATTGTGCTTTGAGCGGCTGTACCGGAATGGGTTACCATTTCACAACGTTTGCAATCAGCTGTTACATAGAAATTGATGTGAGATAATTGTTTCACTGTAAACAAAAAAATTAATAAATAATGCTCGATGCTTGAAGTTTGTGGATCAATGAAAATTATTTGCATCCAGGATTTTCAGAAAGATTATTTTTTCCTAATGCAAATGAAATATACTATATTTATTAAGTGATTTGAATTACAATTGTATTGTTATTTTTAGTGCTCTACTTCCGCATTTCATAATCTTGTTATTTACCAAATAGTGTTTCTGTTCACTTAAAATATTCTTTTATTGGACGAATAATTCTAGAAAAAATAACAAAAGTAACAGCCTTTAAGCAAAAAATAATAAATAATGCATACTTTCAGGCTGATTTGGCAACTCTACGCCGGCAGTATATTCTGCTAACGCTTGATGTACCAGCGTTATACCTTAAATCTCCACACTACAGAATATTCAAAGAAAGGGAAACATTTGTTCAAGCGCTTTAATTCACCCTCACGCTCGCTCAACCTTAGCCCCAGCATTATATATCTCCCTGCTTAATAATTCCCATCGTGCCACAACGGTTGATTAAAATGTAACAAAACAAAACAGAAAAGTGTTTTTGCCAGAATGCTGCGCTGCGGCACACAACATCAACCAAAACGTATGAGATTGTAAATAGATGGAGAGAAAGAAGTACAATTCCAAATACGACTTCATTTGCTGATCCGTCGGCTGGTTACATAGTTTCCACTCGGTACAAGTAATCCGCACCATGGCAGGGTGCATACATGCGGGTTTGGTTTCTACTCCGCTACACTGCAAGTCAACCGCAAAATACCGTGCGGAGAGCGATTATTCAAACACACTCTCTCATGCAAAAGTGCGATCATGTTAGCGCTGGCGAAGAATAAAAACGGCAGCTTATGAACCCCCGCGCTCGGTGAGCTTAGGGAAAGATGCTGGCGCCTTGCGCAACAAAACGTCAGCAGAAGCACCGGAAGCTATTTGACATGTCGCTGAATTTAATATTTCACATAATTCAACCCACTCGGTGCGGTTCCGTTTGTGACCACCGCAAATTACTTCCCCGCTCACTCGAAACACGGACGAGCGGCTCAATTTTTCATCCAGATCCACCAGCTACAAAGGATAATTCCCAGGATCACCGTGACCGGATCTTGCACTCGGCAGATGCGACTAGCTCCAGCGAGTCGGGTGGTTTATGGTTTTTAATATCTGAATCCCTGAGTGTATGTTTTGTTTTTTTGCCTTCCTGTTCAGGTGATGTCGTGCTCGCGGGAAGTGTGCATGGGAAGCGTGATGACACCGCACGTCATCGGGACGGAAACGCGCAAACCGGAAATAGTGCAGCAGCACGCGAAGGACTTCCTCGACCAGTACTACTCCTCCATCAGACGGTAAGTGAACGTGTCGATGTGCGCTACATTCAATCATTTTTAATCAATAACCGGCCGTCATTCTTTACCATGACCAACGCCGAACGCCTGAAGGTAGGCTTCACTCATAATGTTGCGTGCGGCAGAAAAGCAAAGCTTGCGTGTTTCTCTTTATGTATTTTTTTTCTTCTTTCGCACACACATCGGCATCAATCCTGCCTGATGGAACGTGCGCGTAAGTGTAGCGTAATTCAATTGGGCCTCACTTTCGCAAGGGAAAATATTTGCTTCTCAATCTGTTTTTCGATGCAGCATCCGGCTTTCACCGGCTTTCACCGGTTTGGTATGCCACCGTTTGGTTCTCTCACTTATTGTCGCGCGGGAGCCACTCGGCATGCGGAGTCGATTCGTGCTGCGTTGGGCCATTTTTTGAGGGGCCTTCCATCGTTTATCTTTGCCCACATTACATTCCGTCAGCTTGTGGTCGATACCGAATGCTGACACGACGCGCCTACCTTAAAGTATGGCTCGTTTCAAACCCGTTTCCTCCAGCACGTGAATGATATGATAAATATGCTCACACATATGCAGAAGGTTTCCTGCTGTGAAGGCTGTGTTTTCAAGCCGAACGTCGGCTGAAGTGTAAACATATTGACAAACAGCGGGAAAGCTCCATATGATCATCTCTCGGCGTGTGCAGAGACTTTCTGTGGCTAGAGAATGCGCTTGATGAAGCAGCAGCACCACGTACGTGAGTGGAAGACGTGGATGTGACCGAGTGTCAGAGTGGATTGCTTTCGTTCACAAGTTTACAGCTCCTGTGGTAAGGGTTTTCTGTC
>JXXA01005068.1:0-10245 GCA_000956255.1 Anopheles punctulatus | reverse complement strand
TTGGATATTTTAAATTATTAATATTTAAGTTTTTAATAAAATCCAAAACAATTTCAATTTTTAACAAACATCAAACATTATTAGTACAATAATAATTTTTTTTTGTAATTCTACTACAGTTCTTAAACAAATTTATTAAATGTAATACATGCTAATACCTTTCGGGTGTAGTCACTGCTCCATCACACGTGATTTTGTCGCCGAGGGAGTCGTAAGGAGGTGTCACTGCTCACACGATTTGCGAGCGATTTTTAAAAAATAAAACGACACTTGACAACACAAATAAACAAAACATTCACGTAATAACTTTGTTTAATCTTAACATTAATTATAATCACTTTCCTATAGCATCCCATGGTATTTTTATAAATTAGGCAAAATATTAGAATCTTCTTACACATTTTAAAAATTGTACAATGTCTGCGTTTATACACGCGAGTTCCAAAAAATCGCTCGACAATCAGCGACCGAAAGAACCTTTTTTGATTTCGATAAAACCGGTATTATTTGCAATAAATATTAGCAACAATATTTGCAGTCAAATTCCATAGAAAAATTGACAGTATGCGCGACTTAGCAGTGACAGTAGCTTCACGGAAGCGCATTAAATAGCAAAAGTATAATTGCTGCGGTATTTCAGTAACTTTCAAAGGGACAGTGAAGACAGTTTAAGAATTTCTGCGTTTTTTGCAACGCCATTTCTGTGTGTTTCTTCTAGTTCCGGTAGTGGTAACATATTTTTATCAACCGTGGTTAGGCAAATCGGTCTTGGTTTAATTTTCAATCAATCCTTCAAATAACCGTGATTACAAAATTAGTTCTCTCAAAATATCATCTCGACCCTGTGTGGTGCGTATGTAAACTTTTAGGTATTCATATTCTTTCCCATCCAAATATGCCATATGTTAACATATGGGATGTGATATATGTCATATAATTAGGGAAGTACGATTTCAGTTTAGGTGAGAAATGCTGTAAAATATATTTACTTTACAGTCTCTCGATATTATCCTAGGTCTAAGGTAAACAAAGCTATAAAATATGAATCCAACCGTGTAAACCGTCATGAACCAGACTGCCAAATTCGGCTGTTATTGTTATGAACCGAATAGACGCCAATTTTTGCCGGTTTCGCGGAAAAATACGACCGGATGTTCCTTTTCCCTTTGTTATTCGCCGAAATTTGGTTCTTTTCAATCCGTCAAGTCGTATTAAGTGGACGAGCGTTTCTTTCGTGCTACTCTCAGAGACGAAATATTACGATTTTACCACATTAAAACAACTGTCTAACTAATCAAATTTATGTTCGAATGGTGCTACGTTTGGTGATGCACCCACAATCATTGCAGTTGGTTCGTTAAGCTTGCAAATCTGGACGACAAAAAGGAAATCATGATTACCACCTCGGAACCGCTGGTGAGTGCTGGTATTACCCGCGTGGGGACGTAATTTTTGTCACTCCAATAATTATGTTTTCGTTCGCTACAGGAATTTATTCCACGAGGCCGAAAGGTAATAAAGAATCATCCTGGGCTGGCCAATGATGAGGAGGAGCAGTCGATATACGAACTGCCGGTTGAGCTAGTGCTGCTGCGGCAACTAGAGAATGTAAAAATTTCGTTGGACGAGAAGCGTCCGGTCGAGCACTATCGGCTGCGAGAGATGCCGATCAATATGGCCGACGCGGAAGGGCATCTGTCGGAAGTTGATGAAAATGTGGCGGTGCCGTATCTACCTATGCCATACCTAAACAAGGAGGAGGAGCTTTACGTGTGCGATAATACAGCCGTATGGACTTGGGACATCGCTGTCGTGGGCGACGAGGTTGGCGATGAAGCTTCCCCGCAAATAAGCTACACCTGTGACACACCGATACGCTTTGCGTTCTTTTGTCCGTCGGAATTCGTGCGTCCGAATACTGTACCGGCCGGAAAGTGTGACGGCTACAATCGGGCAGCCGTGTGTTTAATCGACAACGACACGATCCATGTATTTTGCGATGATGGCGAAACGTACAAAGCGATGCTGCTGTGCCCGATTGCGTCCGTCTGGATGATGCCGAACGGAATCATGCTCGAACGCTGCTTCGCCGACCAAAAACCCATACCGATGTATGCTGATGGTCCGAACTGGCCCCGACTCTTCACACTTACCTTCACTCTAGACGAGATGAAACCAGCATTGCTGGCGATGGGGAATAACGTTTCTATCGTTACCGAAGCTGACACTAGAATGGTGTTCTCAAGCGAAGAAGTGCAGCTCGTGTTACTGTATAGCGAAAAACTCGCCAAACATATCCTTTGCCGGTTGCGTATTGCATCCGAAGCCGATTTGGAAGCCGTTCGAGCTACGTATGTTTCGGTGTTCGACGACTACGACGATAGTGATGACGAACAGAACGAGACTCAGCCATCGGCGGCATATCAACCATCCACGAATCAAACTAACCTGAAGCACATGCGAACGTTCGAAATCGATAGTACGAACATGACCCATTGCCCCATGGGAGCCAGTATTGTTGGTGGAGGTGGTGGAAGTGCTCACGCATCGGTCAGTGGAATCGCTGGACCTTCCATGAAGGCTTGCTACGAAAATATTTTAAAATCAACAAAGATCCCCAAAGATGATACGCCGAAGGTGTTGGGTATCGGCAATCGGAAAAATCTGTACGATGGACCATCGTTCTGTCTGGAACACATCTGGACGGATAAGGGAGATTCAAGTACCGGGCCCGGTGGCGTTTCCACTCCGCTGTGGAGGTAAGTTCTGTTTTTAAATATTCTTGTTTGCTACACAATTTATCAAATTCAATCAACCAATTCAAGCAATTTCCAAAATGCTGCCAATTGCTAAACATGTCTGCAACATATGTTCCTTCCTATCTGATATTTGAATTTGTATTATCAAATCGTATTGATGATCATTTCAAGTTTATGTTGTGTGTTGTAAGCATCTTACAAATTTACAACGGGCTTCTATAATAACATAAGTTTCGTCGTTTATAGCTTGCTTGACGGCCGTACATTTTTTATAGATTCCTGTAGTAATTTACAATATATTTACAATATAACTCATCTCAACCCCAAAGTTAACCATTTCCAATGGCGAAATATACAAAGGCTACCGTGGTTACATTATCATACTTATGGATTGCGTAATTGCTAACACATCGATCGAGAAAATAGATTTTCTGCCATCTCTATTTTCTTTTGTTGAGTGTGCTGTTTGTGTGCAAATAAATGAGTTTCTTTTCGAAGTACAGAATATTATACGATGTTTACATTTTCAAATCAATTTACATGCTAATTATATCTGTGTTCGATCGTATTTAAAAAATGTCATCCTATTGTGGAAATTTTTCTTTTCTAAAATTAAATTATTATTTTTTATAATTTAATTTTCTACAATTAATTAATTTAACTCTACGAGAAACATGATTAACAACAAAATCCAATAAACACATCATTAAAAGTATTCGTATTAAAAAAAATGGAGCTTTTTACTATTAGCTAGGTTTCGTTAATTCACTTGTTCAGAACTCTCAAATATAAGAATCAGTGTCTGTTTAGCTCTCATTCATAACTGAAATGGAAACTGAATCGTTGTACTTGCAAAGGAATGACGATCAACTATATTTAACGTGGTAGTTTTCTTGAGGTGCCAAAATGAGGAATCGTTTTAATATTTGAAACCATGGTGAAACTAGCAAAATATTAAAACGATATTGAAATCAGCTTTTTACAAATCATAGTCGTTTGCCCTTTTACTGGGAGCCGTTAGGCAAACGTCAACACTATCGCTTTCAAAGAATATAATTTCAAGGTCTTCAAAGTCTTCCTAGTTCACAGTTTCGTATTCGTGAGAATCTACTTCCGAGACATTCGTAAATTTGTTTATGTACATCTTAGTCCTGTTCGACATTCCAGCTTAATCCAGCTTAAAAATTATAAAGCATTTCGTTATGTCTAAAATTTTAGTTTCATATCGATATAACAATGAAAAAAAAAATTATAATCACAACGAATTTCATAATTTCAGTGCGACGAATGGTGAGATGGCATCAACCGCGTTCCTGCACACGGATCTTGTCGGCAATCGCTATCTGTGTTACTTACAGGCTCGTGCCTGCCGATTAACGCTCGTGCAGTATAAGGAGTCGGATCTAAGTATTGTTGATTGTCGCACCGTACCGGCTCGCTCGGCGGTTGCTCTCTCCCGGCTGAATATGCTAGTGTTGCTGGATCTCGGTGGAAGACTCGTTCTATACAGTGGACCAATCGCGGTTGGAATACTACACGTGGCTGGCTTGCAGAGTACAATCAGCAGCTGCTTCCGGCCGCCGCAGCACACCCAATCCGTCGTCGAACTACCGACGCATCCAAAACGGAGCACTTTGCTGCCGAATGTCACCCCAAGCGAGGGTAAGTTTGAGGAAGAGCTCCATATGCTCTCCCCGATTCGACCCAGTGCTGCTGGAGTATCTGGAGTACCTTCGGCGTCAGATCCCAGCCCGATTCGTGATTTGTTGGATGCGACCGGAACGCGCTTTACGCTTATGCTCGGCAATGGGCGGCTCATGCGGGTGACAATGGCCCCAGTAGCCCAATCTCGGCTTGTTGTGAGCTGTCTGGACGTATTGAAGACGATCCTGCCGAAGAAGACAGCGAATGAATTTATCGTGCGCTGGTACGGCACACGGAACGTGCCGGGTTCGCAGACGGGCTTTTCAGCAGATAGGGAGTGGAAAATGTTTCATGAACTACTCCTCACCGTGATGGGACGTCCGTCAAGTAGTGGCAGTGGCGATGGATGCGGTGGCAGCCTTTTACAACCCAGTATACGCCGTACGCACGACGAAGGTGATGGTCCCGATGTAGAGCCCAAAAAACGACGCCGTGCCGAAGAACGGGCAAACGCCTGGAACTACGTGATGCAACAAACTCAGGAGCGGAAAGAGAGCGCTGTCATTGAGGAGGAAGAGAAACAACAACTATCAGTAGCCCCACGGCTGTATCAACCGCGTGAACCGTACAGCCTCTACCCTCACATTGCGTCCATCATGAAAGCGTTGCACCTGTTGTACGAGGATTTGAAGATGGACCTTTGCCGAGAAAGTGATCTTCAGCGATTGGGCGACTTTCTTTACCAACTTGCGAAAGATGGTAAGCTGCGCTCGTACCAGATGCATTACTTTCTCGACTTTCCGGTGCTGCTCGATCGACACCGATATGATAAGGTATATACGATCCCGGACGGGCTGGAGGAGCTAGCCACTGCTAAGCCAGTCAACATCTTCCGCTACGTGAAGCACGTGTTGGAGGATTCGGATCAAGCGAGTCACCCTTTTCCGTACAGGAAAAACATTAACGAACGTAGTTGCGATGTAATTGCCTTAATTGCGTACATCTACCGAGCACGACACCAGCAGAACTGGGCCATGGTTCGACCAGGCTCTGTCGTGAGCGAGATTAAAACATCCCCTCAGGCTCTCCTCTTACCAGCGAACGACATGAAAAAAGCGAATGCTAACTCCTTTCGCATCGCCGGAGAAACCGTCCTAACGTTCCTGGCCGACCGGGGATATACACGCGACTGGATTGAGTGTCTTCCAGTCGGAATGCGTTTTATAATCATGCAGTGTCTGGAGCAATGCCGGGAATATCTCGTGCACGGTCAGCGACTCCCTTTCTACGATCTGCTGATGCGTCCGGATCTACGTGAACACGAACGCTGCGCCGACACGATTCCACAGAAGGTGTTGCCGTTGCCGAAGCTGCCAGCGGACATGATGCAGAAAAAACCAGATGTGCCGCGTACGGTGGTAGATGCTGCGATTGCTGAGAATCAAAAGACGCAACCGAAGCTGGAGCCTGTTGTTGGGGGTATCAGTGAGTTTGGCGAATGGATTAGTGATTCGAGCGATATGGAGAGTTGTAGCACGGCTGTCGCGATTAGTATGGGCATTGGTCTTGTTGGTGTTGGGTCAGCTGCTGGAGTCAGTTCCTCCAACACCGCTGCCACAGGATCTGGAACTAAGGATAACCCGTTGCGCACGGCCCGAGGTAATGCGGATGGTATGGAAGGGCTCGACGAAGAGGTCCTACACATACTTTTCCCGGATGATAAGCGTATGGACATCGTTCGCCGGTTTCTGGATAGCTCGCGGCGCGTTAATGTCTCCCTGCCGAAGTCGACTGTTGTCCAGGAGCACCAACTTCAAGAGGAGCAGGAACGTCGTCTGTATGCGATTTCACTACGTACGATGGCGCTGGCGATTGGGCGTGGCATGTTCACTGCGGCTTCTTATCTTCCGGCGCAAACGCAAATTGTGCCTATACCGCGCCTGTGTCTAACAGGACGCGACTCACGCGGCGTTACGATCGACATTCAACAGATTGAAGTGCCACCGAACATGACGCAGTGGCCAGCGTTTCATAATGGTGTAGCTGCTGGTTTGCGCGTTTGTCCGGGTACGCCCCACCTTTCATCATCCTGGATCACGCACAATCGCCCGGCGGCGGGGGGTCGAGGCACGACAGGAGGTGGCCCACCACCTCCACCAGCACCGGGTGCGGATAATGCCATCGAACATGGCGGGTTTCTATTGGCACTAGGACTTTCCGGACATTTGCGAGAGCTCTCACACTACTGCACGTACGACTACATGGTTAACTCGGACGATATGGTCCGGTTGGGGTTGTTGCTGGGATTGTCGGCGGCTTATCGTGGCACATCCGATCCGACCATAACCCGGCTACTGGCGGTGCATGTTGAGGCACTGCTTCCACCGACTGCCGTCGAGCTGGATGTGGTGCAGAATATACAGGTGGCGGCTGTTCTAGGCGTTGGCCTATTGTACCAAGGCACTGCCAAGAGGCACATTGCGGAAGTGTTGCTGAATGAGATAGGACGACCACCCGGCCCGGAGATGGAGAATAGCGTGGAGCGGGAGTCATACGCACTGACAGCTGGGTTGGCACTTGGACTGGTGACGCTCGGGCGTGGGAACGAAATGCTCGGAGATCTTACCATTCCAGAGCAGCTCTTTCATTATATGACCGGTGGCTACCGTCGACCGCTGATGGGTGCGCAAAGGGAAAAATATCGCCTGCCCTCGTTCCAGATCAAGGAGGACCCGGAGGTGTACACCGCCGTCACGGCACCCGGAGCGATACTTGCTCTTGGGTTGATGTACTTCGCGACGGACAACGGGACGATCGCAAACTGGTTAGATCCACCGTCCAATAACTACATGCTCGGGTTCGTACGTCCCGATCTTCAACTCTTGCGCACGATCGCCCGCCATCTTGTCCACTGGAACCGGATAAAGCCGAATCGCACTTGGATTTTCCAGAGCGTTCAGGCTGAGCTGTCAAAAGCAATGTTCCTGGACCGTTCGGAAGAAGAGGATGAGGAACCGTCCGTTTACCGCGTAGTCGGTGCTCGACCGATGAGCCGCAGAGCCGAACGCCAGCTCTACAGCCAGGCGTACTATGCCACAGTTTGTGGCAGTATTCTCGCTATCGGCTTACGTTACGCCGGCACCGCGGACGAATCTGCCGTGGATACGATCGAAAGCTACCTGAAAATTTTTATGGAGCAAACCAAACACCTTGGACAAACACCACCTCCTTCAGCCACAAGTCTCCCCCGTTTAGTCGGTTACCAAGCGCTTGAGAACTGCACACTGATGGCATTGCTCGCGCTGTCTCTAGTACTAGCCGGGACTGGGAGTTTGACCGTGCTGCGCTACATTCGGAAGTTACGAACGCGTACCCGTGCTCCGTACGTCACATACGGTTCACATATGGCCGTGCATATGGCGCTCGGGTTCTTGTATCTTGGTGGTGGTCGCTATACACTGTCGCGTTCACCGTCGGCCATCGCAGCTCTGATCTGTGCTATCTTTCCAAAGTTCCCGACGTGCAGCAACGACAATCGGTATCATCTGCAGGCGTTCCGCCATCTATACGTGTTTGCTATGGAACCGCGTATCTTTCTGCCGCGCAATATCGAGACTAGGCGACTGTGCATGTGTTACATACGGTATGCAATGCGCGATGCGAAGAATTCCGTAGTCGAGCGGCTCGCGCCATGCCTGCTGCCTGAGCTGGACACATTGGAGTGGGTTGAATTGAGCGACAAGAACTTCTGGAACTTCCGCTTCGACCGCGATCGTAACTGGCATCTGCTCGAGTAAGTATTTCTCTTGCGTGTAGTGATTTGCATGAGTTATTGAATCTCTAGCTGTAATCGAAATGGATCTGGTCATATTAGAATATGCTCTGAAAAGCTGTAAAATCCTCAAAATAGACAACTTTATATCGAAGCGCTTCGTTGGTCATTTTTTCAGGAAAATTATGAAGAAGAATGGGCGAGTGGCTGTAAAGCAGCACATGGGCTGTCTGTCATTCGAGGAAGATCCGGTCGAAATACTCACGAATCAGTTGAGACCGCTCGGTGCGAAAGAGAATCGCCAATGGACGGTCAAGCCTGAGCAGCTGCTCAATTTGACCGGTCAAATTGAGGTGCTAAACATCTACATGAAGCTGCTTATTCCTCCGGAAACGGAGTCTTTCATTACACCGCTTGATCGGCACCAACGTACGGAGTACGAGAGTTTCTCAACGGCTCATCGTTCGCGTCATGTGTCGGACGGCGTGATGCAGGATCGATTGCATGCAATGCCGATTTTCAACAGTTTGCTCCAGGTACGTTTGTGTGACACTTTCGCATTGGCGTTAGGTTCGCGTGACATACATGCTTCTTTGATACTCACTACCTCTTTCTTGCAGATCCTTAACGATACCGTTTTTGGTATGTCCAGTACCGGATCAATCGATGTGTGGCAGATGTGCTTAGTCAAATTGGCGCTGATGCGTTTCATTCGCACGCATCAGAACCCGGGCTCTCGTTTACTAGCTTATCCGGAGCTAATCCGCGCGATTATCGAAAGCATCCTTACGCGAGCTGACATTATGCGGAATCGTTACTACCCGTACGTGCGTCGGTACTTGCTTGGAGTGTACAGTACCGACTCGTTTGAACAGCACCTGCCACGTAGCTTGCTTCCGTGGAATGGCGATGATGAACAGGATTCGGAACAACGACGCTTGTACCATCTGACGATGCTGACAAAGTTGGTCGCGATGGATGATCTGCCGTACTGCCCTATCGTTATGACGTATGATAACGACGAGAGCTGTGTCAATCAACTCATGGAGAACCTGCGCCACGATGATACCTGTAAAACAGTCTATTGGATGTTAGATACACTTAGCCGTGAATGGTAGACGTTACATGTTCCAGTACCGAATTCTCCATTATTAGTATAGTTTATAATTTAAATCAAATTGAAGAAGCTGGCGCGTTTGATTCAATCGTTAGTAAGAGCATTACAAGTTTGGCAACACGCTTTGGAACTGCTATTTCATAATATAATTATGCTCTCTTTTATTCTTTCTGATCCGATTAATCCGATTAAAAGGTAATACAATCGAGCAGAGGGTGCAACGTAAAGACTATGGGGGATGTTTTTGCTATTGCCCCATGCATTTCCAGATTACTTTAACTATAAAAAAAGATTGTTGAGTATCGATACAAAATCATTCAAATATGAATATTACCAGTAATAGGTCGTTAGAAATAGATGAAATAGTTGATCAGCGTGATTTGCAACTATTTGCCATATTCGTAATTTAACATGCTCTCTTTGATATGTTTTGATCTGTTGAATCTATCGCAGGTAATAAATTAGAATAATTTCATTATGCTACTATCTTTTCATCAAACACTATTCTTGATATCGAAACGAAATAATCAATTATTCATGTTGGTATTTTATCATACTTTCATACAGCGGAATGCAAATAGTAGCAAGAGAAGATAAAGGCCACAAAAACAGATTACAGGAATTGGTAGGGTAGATAAATAAAATACGTTTCTGATAAAAAAAACGTAATGTTGCATGATCATCGGCATCATGGGAAACAATCACAGTAACTTGAAGCAGTAAAACTGTTACAAGAAAGAACTGTATCTATCGACTTGTAAATTTGCGCTGTACATATGAACAAATGCTGTTACTTAAATGATCTAATAAATCGTCATGTTACAACATGTTGAAATCGTTGGACTTTTCCTCGTAAAACTAGTCATATATTTATGCGGATCTTTGGAAGATGTTCAGGGATTATTGCTGGGGTAGTCTTGTGTGAGTCCTATGTATCGCAGTGTATGTCCCAC
>JXXA01005067.1:0-10210 GCA_000956255.1 Anopheles punctulatus | reverse complement strand
TGCTTTTTCATCTAATTCGCATGGGTGGTTCGATACAGGTGCACCTTTCACGCCTGAAGCACACGCTCCTCTGGAATGCTTCATTTAATATTCAACACATCGTGTTATACTTTCCAATGCTCTTGAGCCTCTAGCGTTCTCGAAGGCAGACGATAAAACGTGCGTGCTGAAGTAAACATCCATACACTGATCCGCACCAGATTATTTAGTCGTCTGATATTTACTGCTTTTTTATATGGAATTCTGAATGACCTGGAATTTCACAATGTACCCTTTGTATAAACGAGCACACAACAACACAAGCAAGAACAAAGGTATGTTCGAAGTAAATAAAAGGATCAGCTGTGGATCTAAAATCTACATGCAAATTATGAGATACCGAAATTTTCGTTTTCAATTTTCACTTGTAGTACACCTTTTATAAGGGTTGCTGCTCCATTTTGTGCTACGCCAGTTGATTTGTTCGCCTTTTCCAAACGACTCCGTATCGAGCCTTATGGAGGGTGAAGTAACAGTACAAAGTGATACATTCTGAAACCTTCTGCAGTCGGCAGCAGGTTTCTTTTCTGTTCTAAAATATTTGTTTTCCCTTTTTCAGTGTATTTTTGGTTCAGGTTCTTGTGTATGTGTACGTAAACGAATTTCATTAATAATAAAGAAACGTAGTCGGCTACTACACAAAACATCGGTACGTTTTGATAAGATAGGTGGTTTTTCAGTTGTTGGAAAATGGTTGAGAATGGTTATGTATTTTCCACTGAAAGGCTCCGGCAAAGTTTCCAGGATTCTTGCAATACGAATAACAATTATTTTGATACTGATACACACTAGAAACAAATTTTAATCAATGAATCATTTGACTTACCATCCGCAGTTTTATTATATAAATAAAAATTTTATGCTGAAATTTAACATTTATTGGCAAACTGTAGTCCAGTTTTTGATCCGATTCATTTTGAACGTGAGTTTTTGTTCAACTTTATTAATTACCATCACATTAAGCCAGCTTCATCTCTCTCCCTATAGGCCACCGAATGTATGATGGATTTTGGAAATTAGCTTTAAATTAATTATTCAGCAATACTTCTAAGGATGCTCCGCTGGTCTTAAAAGTTTAACATATTTTACCAGCACAGGCGATTACGCATAACTCCCGACGGGGAAAAAGGCAAACTGTGTTTGGAATGTACCGACAGGACAAAAAAAAAACAAAAAACAAAAAAATCATTATCACACTTTTCATTCTCCCGCTGCTATCGCTGCTTCTCACAATTAAAGCCATTTAAATGAAAAACGCTCTGGTCTTCTGCGCAACTACAGCGAGCGATGATGAAGTTTCAGCTCCCGTTGGAATCTAATTTGCAAATGAATTAATAGATAGGAAAAATACAATTTCGTATTCTAAATGCAAAACACTTTCCACCGTCCCCGACTCCACCTAGCTGGTCCTCAAATATGTCTTAGATAGCATCCGGTTCAGATATTTATTCGATTTCCCACAGCACTCGCGACAGCGTAGAAATGAAATGGTAAAATGACCATCCTTCCATTCCAGCGTGTTAAAGGCGCTTGTGCTAGCAAATTTTAAATTTAAAAAGTGGAAATGATGAGCAAGCGCAAACGTCCCCGCTCACCCCGTGGATGTTGACGTATGGGGAGAAGGGGTCGGTCCGATTAGGGACGTGACGTTTGGTCCCGAATCAAATTACGTCTCGTTTTCGGGTTCGTAGCAAACAAATAAAAAAAAAACTTTATGGACCCGATGAACCAAACGAATGTTCCTTGCCTGCCACCGAAATCACGTGAATGTTTCTGCGAATACCCTAAGGACCTTTTCGAACTGGGAGATGAGCGAGACGACTTGCCATCTGCTGAATGAATGAGCAGGATGAAAGAAAAAACCGTTTCGTCATCTTAATTGAGGCGACTTTCACGAAAGCAAACATACACGCAAACATACACATATACATATGCCGGTGATGGTCCTTTCCGTTTCACTTCACCTGTGTGTGCATTCTATATATGTGTGGGTGTGTATCTAAATCATACGCACCTACTAGAACCCTTTTTGAAATAAAACGAACGACGTGAGCATGATTTGTGTGGGTGTGTGCTTGGCTGGCTCGGCATACAACTAAGAAAATGATATTCTGCTGCTAGTGATTTCCCAATCCCCCACTGCCTCGAACTGAAGCCTCCTGATTAGGGTCCATTCTGATGGCGGATGGACAAATTTACCAGAAATCGCTTTAGTCAGTCAGTGAACGTATTCGACACGAAAATGCCAAACAGCGCGCCAGCATGAACCTCCAGAGCGTTGTTCGCGTTTTCCCCATGGAGGAGGAAAGCATTCGGATGTTCGTTTTAATTTTTCGCTTGCAATGGCGCCTTCGGAGTCCGGAAGCTTTTTCCGTAGGCTAGAAATGTCTGCGTTTCCCAGACTCATGTCCCTGACTCCGAGACCGAAAAGCAGCAACCCGCTCGTAGCAACCACACCAGAGTAAGATGAAAGCTGTAGAACGAAAGGCTTTTTCCTACCGTTGGCGGACATCCCATTTTTTAGTCGTTTCGATGCGGGATATTTTTTCACAAACTTCTCTCTGGCAGTCCCACTCCCATGTGCCAGGGAGATACTGCTTCCCGGCGAACGAAGATTTATGCGTTTCCATTGCTACTTCTACACAGCCCTCGGATTTAGCCACGGAAGGGTTAGCTCGGGTGGAAAACGAGTCCACCGTAGCACCGTATCTTCCGTTGGGTTTACTGTGATTTTTTCTCCTTTTCTGCCATGTTCACAAAAGCAAGGAAAGCAAGTTTTCCAGCTTCTTCTTTGGCGAGCTGCGAAAATAGCATTCCAACTAAAAGCCGCCATTAAGTAATCGGAAGGTTTGCAGCGCATAGACTTTCTGGCGCCAATAGAACGTCCGATACGGAACGGAACGACCGGCCTGCTGCTCAGTCAGTGGTTATTTGACGCGTCCGAAGCATGGTCCCTGCCACCAGACACTAATCGCCTGAAACAGGAAAGAAATTCTAAACCTTCTACAAAAAAACTTCTAAATACGATGAAAAACGACCACTGTCGGCTACAAAGTGTTGAGAAATGTGTTTGACTTATTTATTCCTTCTTCGGCAGCCCAGTCATACATCACTCTAGCGTCATCATTTTTTTTTTTCTCATTTGCTAAAGGAGAGTTGCCGTGTTCTGGTTCAATCCGTGTTGCACCATCGATCCGATTTTCGACATCCCACTTGATGCGGTTTTCCTTACCTTGCGATTTTCCTTTTTATCAAAAAAGTTTGAATTTTCTGTCTTCTCTATGTTACGAATTCGTACGTTCGGACATTAACGCTTTTTCCTAATTTTATCGCTAATGATTTTGAATATACTGGAAAATTGTCAACCAATTTTCCAGGTCTGCTTCATGCTTTTCTTCTGCGTTAGCGTAATTTTTCGCGTTTCCTCTCTTTCCACGGTTATGGTTGTGGTTAGTTGCGTTATTTGATTTGGTAAGATTTTTATACTCATCTTGGTTTTGTGCTTTCATGTTTGCCACTGCGACCAACAACATCAACTTGAGGTTTCTGGCATGTGGCCAGCGAGACAACTCCAGTAGATTTTATTTTTGGGTTTTCATCCATCTCTGCGTCCATGCGTTCTAAGAAAGTGTTTTTTGCTACTACATTGTCTACCAAAGTTCAAAATTTGCACAGCACAATGTGTCGATTTCACGTCACTCTTGCTACAAGCATTTCGTTTTGGTAGATCTTGTCCTTTTTTTTGTTTTTTTAATCGAAAAAGGCGGCAACCGATCGGTCTCCAATATGGCCGGTCGCAACCGCTTGCACATTCTGATTCCGGTTCCTGATTCGGGAGCCCGAGCAGCTAACGGGGCGTACAAATCGGCAATGAATTATTCATGTCCGTGTCCGCCGCATTTATTGACAATAGTTTTCGGATGGGACGAAGTATGCGAGAACTGTCTGCCCCTTTGCGTTTATGCTATTTTTGGTGCCCAACGTATGACAAGGAGTAGAATGGGACGAATTGATGAAACATAAGCTTAAAACTATAAAAAACAACAACTTCCGAAAAGAAAACAATCGGTTCTGCGTTTGTATCTGTGGTATGTGTACTTTTGTATGTTCAGTCCTTGTTTTAGTACTCGGTGGAAGAAAGTTCTGCACCACAGCACATTCTCCGTTATGTGATTTCTTTTCTTACGTTGTCATAACATCTCTATCGACATACACATACACAGCATGTTATGCAATCGATTCAAGAAGAAACCTGTATTGATTTTTTTTGTTTAGCTTTTAGCAGTGATTTTGGGATCTCGTTGTTCCAATACACATGGTTTTTTTTTTTGCTCGCTGCCATGTTGAAACTCCTAATTGAATCACGAGCTTGCAAACATTTATGAAAACATCGGAATACATGCTCATCGTCCCGACAGCTGTATTTTTTTCGACTCTACCATCTGACTGTTTGGTATTTGACGCGTGGTCGCTATTGCACTGAAACATCATCGCGTCATAAAACTGCATTTAACTGCAATAAAAACAATGATCCCAGGTCAGCATTCTGGTCGTGATGCTGTCTCCGTAAATGGTGTTCCAACAGTTTCTGTTTTTGCTACTCCAGCACACACCCTGCAGCAGTGGCAATTGCGTTAGCTAAACTTGGTCGGAAAACTTTTTCAGTCTTCTCTCTTGTAGTTGCTGCCGCATTTTGATAGTGTTTGCGCTAAAAAGTTGATATTACCAGATTTTCCACCAACCTTCGGTGCGGTCGTTACAGCTTTGACAGCTTGCATTGTTACTCGATAAACACACAAAAATGGGCGATGGGCTACACAGGCTACACAATGGGACGGAATGTTTGCGGCGATGACGGCCACCACTAGGTTCGACCATCATCGGTTTGTGGTTGATTGAGGCGCTTGCTAGACAAAGTTTCACCGTTTCGCCACAGCAAGTTCATTCACTTGCGAACACATATTGTGTCGCAACAAACTGTGCTCAGTAGGAGTTATAAATTGTGCGGCTATAAATGAGCAGCCGGGCTTACAGTTTGCACCGGTTACGCTGGAAAGCTTCTTAAAAACAAATTTGTTTCAATCAAGTGGTATTAAGTGTTCGCTGCTTTCGGTGGCGGATGTGGCAATTCAGGAACTGCAATAAACTAACGCTTAGTGTGTTTGCCCCATATTCAGCGTTCACTTACAATTCAATCACTACTTATAGATCTTTGAAGCATGTTACCTTTTGCTAGGCATAATATTTTGCCAAGGCAATTTTTCTTTCGAAATATGTTCTTTCGAATGAAAGGCAATCGACAAATCCTGATCGTAGTATATGCATCATCGTTCAGATGGATATTGGTTTAACAACAAAAGGAGTCGTTTGCTAAACATTTTTGTCGACATAAAGTGAATCATTGCGGTTTTATATGTTAATTTTGTCTGTAAAAAAACAGTTTCCTTTTTGTCTTATTTTAACATTAAAGATTGTATTAACTAAAATTTATAATTTTTGATTTTTGAATTTTTCTTGAATGACTATATTTTTTTAAAATCTCCAAAATTGTTTAACTTACTCAAACAAAGAGAACATTATTTTACTCGCTAACCACTTGCCAGTAAAAAAATTTACGTTTTAATTAAACTTACTCATTTCTGTGGGAGAACGAGAATGGGTGAAAAAAGTCCATTACGTAACTCTCAGAAAGCGGCGTTTCCATATTTGTACGAGTATCTGCCTAAGTATTTAATGTGTTTACGGCTTAGTAATCAATGTTTCATGCTACTTTATTCACTGGGGTATAGTTTTCGAAACGGGCTGCACGGACTTTTCCTTTTCGTCGTACCACAGCATTTGTCACACGCTACGCTACTCATCATTCGGTGGCATCCGGTCGCTGCTGGTGCACTTTGCCATCTACACTACCTATGCCAGCAGACAAGCGGCAACGGCAGATCCTCCTCCGGTCCGATCCTCTTATTGGCTTAACAAGCAACATTTTCACCGGTTTTTCTCTGCACCTCACAAAAATTGCCATAGGAGAGTGCTGTACTGCAAACGCACGACACCATCTCCCGAGGCTCTCAAGTTTTTACCACTCGCATATTTTTGTTGTTTTTTTCACTTTACGTTTTTGTTAGTCCTGCGGGGCCACTAAAGCGTGCACGCTGTTTAGCGGGAGGATGTGTTGTATTCAGCGTATAGTTGGTTGTTTGTTGACTCCATAACGAACCGCTGCCGCGACGACAATCAGTTTGGTGCCCTTAGGTGTCAGGCATTTTGAACTATACACGTTTGTACGCGTTTGTTTTGCCTTTGCTTGTTTCTCCTACCGGTAGCGTTCGTTCCGCCACAGGAACAGCTAAAACTGCACCTCGCGTGAAGAGCAACGAGAGTGCCACGTGGCGATTTTGGAACGTGTCTCGCGCAGTGCACAAAACAAAGCAATACGATGGAACAAAACACGCTTGTAAATTGCTCTCGCGCCAACCACAAGCACGTAATGCAACATGAAAAAGCATTTCTCGCGATAGAATGTTTCGTCCCAAAAGGTTCTATCGCATTTCGTGCCAAATGAGGTTATCACGTCAGCATCATCCGGCGCATCGGCGTCTGCGGAAAGATGATTGTAATGCTGTTGTGGACATATTCTGGGGCAAACAACAAACACACCGCAGCCTTCTTTCAGTTCTGCCCGAAACAATTTCGATTTCCACCATTTGCAGCTAGCTGGAAAAACGCCATTTTAATGAATTGATTAAGTTGGCTAACCAGTCCTAAGCAAACTCTAGATCCACCGACCCAACCCACATATGTTAAACGACTCGTGAGTGCACGGCAGCTGCTAACAACAAACGAGGGCGTCATCGTTCGTGGGCGTTTGTAATTTAGAAAAGTATTTAGCTGGAAAGTGTAAGTATAAGATTAAATCGTTAGCTATGTTTACCGTTTCCAAAGCAGAGGTCCTTAATTGGACCGCACGAAACGGAACGAGCACCACCAACTTCATAGTTTCCTTCCTGATCCGGTGTGCTTGTGAGATAAAGGTTAGCCTTTTCCAAACAATCCAGTGGGATGGTGGAGAAGTTTCACTTGTCCTTTTTCGCAACTGGCGCTTAGAAACAACCTATTTATACGCTCGACCGGCCGAGATACAAGGATGTACTTCTATAATCGCTAAAGCAATGACTGTTTCATGGCGAGGATCCTATCGTGTGAGTTTTGGTTTATGCTGACGTCTTGGTATTGCTGCTTGCCGTGGCCTATTCAGATTCGTAGTACCGTGTTTTACTCGTTTGGTTTAAGTCACCTTGTGGAAATCGGTTCCCGAAAATGATTGTAATACAAGCGTGTATTAAAACGTTGGAACATAAGAACGTTTTCTTCTTACAGTAAACCAACCACTCAATATCTTTTTTTTTCTATTCCTTGTTGACGCTGGGACTTGGGCACTACTACACTGAGATGGCCATTTATGAGAAGATAATAGGGGTGTTTTCATTACATTCCACCCGTAACGCCTAAACCTCCAGAACAGAAGCTCCTCCAAGCAAATGTCGTTTTCCTTCCGAAGAAGCAGAACTTTGTGCACACAAATAAACTGTTCTCCTTGCGGGTGCGTGTTAGAATCGGGTTGTGTGGTTAGCCTGCCGGAATGGAGCGTAGTGGTTTGTGGTATATGTAACTAACAAAACGTGCAGCTAAAACACGCCCGGTCTGTTTCGCTTGTGTGGCAAGAGTGCTGCCGGTGCTACGTGCAAATGTTTTAATTGAACAACAACTCTCGTCGCCTTGCTCTCTGCGTGTGTACGCTTCGCTTTCCGATGGTTTCAATGCGTTTGCGAGCAAGAAATGCAGCAGCGGGTTGCGTGTTGTGGATATTCTCAGCACCACACGATACTCGCCTGGCGAATGATGTTCAAGCCCGGCACGTTTTATCACGGGGGCACAGGATTTATGATGCTTACTTTGCGGCGCCCGGTGCGTATGGGCGCTTGCCCGGAAGGCATGTTGCTCTATTGTAGGGCTTGCGTAACAGTGTCATTGAGGATTGAGATTATCCGGGTTGCTAAATAGGAAATCTTTTCCTCGTATGCTGTTATTTGCCATCGGCTTCAGTTGGTTTCGTTTTTTTCCTGTTTTTTTTTTCTTTCGTGTGAATGTATTTCGAAATGAACGTGTGCAGTACTGAAAATCGTTGCATCCATTGTGAAATATTGCTAAAACATTCTTGTACTTGAGAGTGATAGATCGTAAGTAAAATTGTTATATTTTGTTTGATTGAACAAAATTGGCTGATAAGCGTAGAAGCAATTTCAAATGAAATACTACTTGTTTTTAACGAACGAAACAAACAGTGGAGGAGATAGTCAAAGGTGATATCATGCAAATTGTAATGCAGTAACATCATGTTTCCGAAACATGCTTTTTTAATTCCTGACAGATGTTGTTTCAAAAGCAATCATATCCTAAAGGAAGATGACAAAATGGAAACCGTTTATTAGTAATTTGTTTACTACCGTTTTAAAATTTGTTTAAAACGGTTCGTATAGGTTCGTACATCGAACGGCAAAAGTATGCATCATAGTGCAATCTAGAACGAATTCTTACGCTGTTCCAGAGTAGTCGTTAGTATCCTGGGTGTCGTTTAAGGACCCCTAGGGATC
The DNA here is from genome assembly GCA_000956255.1 of Anopheles punctulatus. Taxonomy (NCBI): domain Eukaryota; kingdom Metazoa; phylum Arthropoda; class Insecta; order Diptera; family Culicidae; genus Anopheles; species Anopheles punctulatus. The sequence goes on along the minus strand of JXXA01005067.1, from coordinate 1,520 downwards.
CTTCGAAGCACAAACCGTTGTCAACTCAACGCCCACAATCTCTGCTCTTCAATGCGTCGTTGTTTGTCGGGTATGTGTGTGTATTTGTTTGTGTATGCTTTACTTTTTCAAAATTGATGATGATGCGTTCCCGACATTGGAGTAGTGATGATATTTTGTGCCCTTCGCGCGGCACAGCGGTGTTAATGGGCAACACCTCGAGTTGGAACGAGCAGACACACTTTTGAAGGAAAAACCGTCGTTGCCGAGTAGGTTTGCCATGCACAAGAGCGAAAAAGGTGGCACTCGTAAATCAGACATGACGTTGAATATTTTTTCTTACAATTTTATTTTTTACGACCATTGTTTTTTCTTTCATTTCTCTTGCGCGATACCGAAGTGGTACGTACCACAACAACGGGAGGGAGACATGAATGACGATGGGACGGCGCTTTCATACGAAGGATCCACTGTTTTGTTTTGATTGTGAAAAATGTGGACAGAAAAGAGAGGATTTATTGTTTCGTAATGGTGGGGAACGGGGGATAAATGAGCACGGGGGAATCCGTCGTTGTTTGGGGTCCGTTTGAAGCGAATCCTGCAAACAAAAAAAAACCTGATATCCTCATAAAAAGGCATGAAGCAGTAGGCATCCTGTTTTGCTACGGTTACACCCGGCTCTTCAGTTTGCTCTGTTGGATACGATGATGATTTCAGCACCGTTGATATCTCCCTTGCGTGTTGCTGGTATGTATCCCTGATATCCCATAGGAACCGTTCTACTCCCCTTTTAGCCGATCAACCTGTGCCTTCAACATAGCCCATTGTTTCTAAGCCAGCTGTCCAACGGAGGATGTTACACAGAGGGTCACACGGCACATTTCGGTGTCGGATCAGATGGTTCCCCAATTTTTTTATGACCGAGCAATCAATCTGTCACCACGAGACGCCCGCTATATTTTCATACGTTTTTATGAGTCTCAAAAGCCGACGATACTCGCGTCGCCTGTGGGTGGTATACGCGCAAGATATTTGATTATTTTTTGTTGCTTCGAACCATCCGGAAGTGTGTGCATAATGACTCGGTTTTTGGCCGACTCGTTACTATCACCGGTCGCGTCGTAAATTTTGTGCGTTTTAAAATTGTCCTGTCATTATTCGGGAACCGGTCTCTTTCCGTCCTTACGTTGTGTTGTCGATTGTCGGAATTTCAAAAGATTGTAATTGTAAGGATCGCGCTTTCTGTTCTACACACCACACGCATTTGAGGTTGATTTTATGATTGTACGGACATTGATAACAGTCTGGTGGCAATAACTGGTAAGACTGTCGAAATTGAAATAAATTGGGAAGATCTATTACTTGTCAGTATGTGTTTCTGTCGGAGCCGGAAAATGTGGATTACCGCATTGCGTGAGCAACGAAATATAGCGTCAGGTTCATGAAGTTGTTTACAAAAATCAAATAATGTTGTAATAAATGTCGTTGCATTTAAGTTTGCTTTTAGAATAACTAAATTTCCTGATGAAAACGAGCAAGTT
>JXXA01005062.1:0-16735 GCA_000956255.1 Anopheles punctulatus | reverse complement strand
GGGGGAATATCGTTCTGTCGAGGCTAACGCACGCTAACGCACACTTCTCTTCCCGCAGTGTCGGTGGGCTCCTGGGACAGAAGCGAGATCACTGGTTGCAGGTCCGATCGGACATTGAGCTGGAGACGGACAGCTGGCACAGCCTGACGCTGAAGTGTTTGAACATGATCGCCCAGCGGGAAAACTGTGTGAATGTGCTCGTGACGACGACGCAGCTCGTACCGGCCCTCGCGAAGATCCTGCTGTACGGGCTCGGCCAAGTGTTTCCCGTGGAGAACGTCTACAGTGCGAACAAGATCGGTAGGTATTTGGAGCGGCGGCACGGAAACCACCTCGATCGAGCTAGCAACGATTTTCATCCACCATCTTTCGCTCTTCAAACAGGCAAGGAACAGTGCTTCGAACGCATCGTAACGAGATTCGGGCGCAAGAGCACGTACGTCGTGGTGGGCGACGGGCAGGACGAGGAGAATGCGGCCAAAAATCTCAACTTCCCGTTCTGGCGGATATCGAGCCACAGTGACATCCGGTCGCTGCATACCGCACTCGAGATGGGTTTCTTATGAAAACTTTACCCCCATCACCTCCAACACCTCCACCACCACCACCACCACCACCACCAATCGTCCGTAGCCCTTTGCGACCGGTGGCCAAACACCAAAACCAAAAGACATGCACAGCGTGCAGGCGATCCGATGGCATCCGGCAGGTACTTATCGCTCAAGGTACATTGCGGGGCCGATGATAGGCAATGATAGGCAGCCAGTATTTATTATTGTTTATAATGTGCAGCGTTTTAGAGTATCCATTGTGCTGTAAAGCTAGCATGAGCTCGGCCGGTGGGGAGATCCCCGAAAGGAACTTTCCCCCCCGAACCGAATAACAAGCGCAACTCGTACACAGTCTGTACAACACAGAGAAGCTAAGTACGTTTAGAAATGCTCAAACTACAACATGGTAAAAAGTTAGTAAATGTAGACATAAAAAAAAACAATGAATAAGCACGCGAACAGTAACAGATAAACTGTACGAACAGCAAACAGAACGAGCGTCCCAAAAGAACACATAAAATGTTCGAACACAACATTCGATGGCTAACAGTACGAGAAAGGGTTCTCATGGCGGACGCGTCCGCGATACGACGTACCCAGTGTCCCAGTGCAAATAACTTTTGTTTTGCGTTAAATTTCTGCGCCGTAATGAGCTGTGTATGTGTAACATTATAAGTCAGTAATATTTGAAGGATTTTCGCTGGGAAGAGTGAATCAATAGATGATCAGCTACCAGGTACGGACATGTAAGGATATCATAGGGTAAACGCAGTCAAGAAACGTATGCACCGAACATGCGAGTCGGTGCGAAACTGTATCATTACTGTTCATAAATCAATGTAAATATCTTATCCAATCGTTCGATTCCTTCCCCGGGGTGTTCCGGTTCCATCGCTGCACCGAGGGACGGAAGGTCACCGAGCGGAATGTTTCAACCCTTTAGCTGTAGTTTGTTGTAGCTGTGACATAAAACAAACCCGCATCCTATCTAATTAACAAGCGGGCAGGAGACGCTCGCCGAAAACACCTTCACACATACACATATAATGCAACGTCGACTTAACTCCCTGGCAGTTTGTACATATTCATGCAATCGTTTACTCAAATCAAAATACTATCAAATATAGAATAAACTTTACCGCGTTCAGACGGGAGACCAGGGCACCATCACGTGGATTGATCAGTAAATGTTGCACCTGCACATGGTTTCGTTTTTTTTTAAGGAGGCGTGTGTATCGGTGCGCTGCACGCGCTATCCGTGGGAGGAAATAATATGAAAAGAAAATAAAGAGAAAAAAATACTTCAGTATAAAGCAGAGGTGGTTGTATGTTATTTGAAATGTTCACAATCAACAGGAACAACATTTTCTGCTCCACGCATTGCAGCACGCTAAGCACATCAAAACCAAAATTTGATGTGATTTTTTTATTTGATTTGGTGTAATTTTTTATAACATTTTGAAACCTATTTATCTTCTAATTTAAATCATCATATTTTTACTCTACAAAACTTCTTACCATAGCTTTCTATTAAAAACGTACCTACGAATAAATAACGCCTAAAAGTATGCAAACTGGCATACCCGCTTCTTGATTTAGTACAGTTTCACAGGGTAGGGCAGGCAGGTTTCTGTGCCACATAGGCAACCTACACACTGTTTGTTTCATCTTCAACCACAATTTATGTGTTCGTAATATTGGAAAAACATTTTCGATACATTAATTATTAATCTCTTAAAAAACTTAAAATGTATTTCGTTTGCATGATTTGATATTTGTTGTTTCGTAGTTAATTAATATCTGTAGTTTGTAATGATTTGCGTTTTTTATTAATATTTTAAATTAATCAAAACTGCATACCTCCAATATAAGTAGCTGATCTATCCGTTTTGACTCAAAACTGAGAGTTTAAACGTAAATGTGATTTTAATTGAATTTTTACATGCAAAGGTTCCATCTGAATCATAGTTTTTAACAATTCGAAACATAGAACATTGTGTACTTTGTCCTATGTTTCTGAACAGCGTGCATCACAAGGTCTTATACAGCAAACCCTGTTCTACAAACCGTATGACGCTGTGTGTCTCATATTTTGCATAATGTCACCCTTCCTTCAAAACGCATGACCAAAAGGCAGTGCTCGTGACAGGTCCAAAAAAAACAGATTTTTTCTAAATACCGTGTCAGGGAAAAAACCTCTTCAATTCTCGGTCGATTCGAAATTCACTGGAGGTGAGTGTGATTTGCTGACGGAAAACACCTCTGAAATCGGGTTGGTAGTGCCGTTTCGTTTACCTGCATTGATATCAAGAAACTATGGCGTGTAGAGAGCTCCAGCGCACATCGTAAATACGCGAAGCAAACCTTCATTTTGTTCACCCAGCAAATGCAATGTTTTTTAGGGTTATGATTTCGTAATCGATCGTACAGGATAGTGAAAAATTCGCAAATGATATCAAATGCCAATCTCATGGAGAAGTTTTTCCCGGTGTCGGTGAAATTGTTGTTACGAAACATTTGCGCTAAAGTGATATGCAGTCGGCATCGCGGTGTAAGAATCGGGATATTCATAAGATTACATAATGATATTTTTTCCTTGCTGCGCCGCCACCCCTATCAAAGTAGTCATATGTTCGTGGGAACTGAAGCCACCCAGGATTTGCGTTAGACAGTTCACTTCCATAGGCACTCAAAAGTGGTTTTGTGTTGTTAATATTCGCTATTATTCCACATTTCTTTTAGGAACGATGGCCAACGTGAACCTTGCGTCGGTGGTGCTGCGTAATGCGATGCGTACAAAGGTGGGCACCCGCCAGGCCCACGACATGATCTCGCAGAAGATTGGCAAGCGAGAGGTTGTCGGACATGGCTGGAACAGTCTGCCAGTTTATGCTGACCGTGTGGACTACCCGATGCCGGCCATCCGCTTCAAGGAAAACACCCGCGACATCCTGGTAAGCAACGGCAAAGCAACAGCTTCCATGGAAACTTCTAATTATCACCATTTATCATTACGTGTAGGCTCTGCGCGAGAAGGAGAAGGGTGATTGGAAGAAGCTGTCGGTACAGGAAAAGAAAGCTCTGTACCGCGCTTCCTTCTGCCAGACGTTCTCTGAGATGAAGCACCCGACCGGTGAATGGAAGGCCTGCGTAGGCGCCATCCTGATCGCGACGTCGATGAGTCTTATCGGTATGATGCTGCTGAAGGCTTTCGTGTACGATCCGATCCCGGAGACGTTTGACGAGGAGCGCCAGAAGGCACAGCTGAAGCGTATGCTCGACCTGAACATCAACCCGATCCACGGTGTGTCCTCCAAGTGGGACTACGACAACAACAAGTGGAAGTAAATTCGTTCCGTTGTTTCACACACGCCCCTCCACGCCGCTATGGACTGTGAACTTGTGTGAAAGTAATTAAATTCCGTGATCGAACACCCGTTTGCAGTTTGCCGTTTGTATGTGAGCGCTTGTTGGAGCAAATAAATATCAGTAAAGCCTCTAGGATATTTCATGTGACTTTTTTCTTCTAGTGCGTGCATGACGTGAAAATTTAGTGTTCTAAAATTGATAGAAAGTGTTGAGTAACCGGAAGTAGGTCAGGATAAAATGTTTAAATTGTACAACGAGAATATTTATTTTCTTTTTGTAACACATTTCGTTCTGAACTTCATTGGGTCAGCTTACATAATTGTAGGTCATAATTATGTGTAAGCTTATAGCACATAATTAGCATAGAGAAAAGTAAAGTCACAAAAGTGTACAACTATACACGTATGCTTTATTAAAGGTAGTTGTTAATTTTACATATTACTCAATCATTTATGAAGTAGCCAAATATTGCAACCAAAATTTTGCTCAACTATAAGTTAAGGTATGTCAATTTCGGAAAAAAATAATTCCAAAGCTCCAAACACGTATTTATTTTCTGTACCGACAGGCTCTCCCCCATGGGAGGAGCTCACTTTACACTGGGGGCTGATGTGTGATTTATTTAAGAATCTAATACAAAAAAATCATTAGCAGCAAAAAAAAACTCCACATTACGTTTCCGTTCTCCCAAATTTTCGCATTGAAATAGAAAACGACATACATAACACAATAAACAAACAGGTTAGACGAAGAAAGTTACATTTTTCCCGTCGGTACGGAGCCAGTCCTCATTTGTATCTATCTGGGTTTCACTTGCCGTTTGTTGAACTCGTTGCGGCACCCGCGTAGCTCGTTCTTCCCCACGCGTTCAGGTTTGGTACAACGATACGCCGTTGCCCGTTCTCACGCTGCAGTACCTCCATCAGACTCATGCTCGGTAACCACGACTGAAAGAGCAATTGTTTTAAAAAGTCGGTAAGAACTTTGCCAACAAAACAGTGCAACAATGGTCACAACTAAACGTACCGTAGCGCGATCCGCCGTTGCGACGACGTTACGATTTGGTTCGGCATCGTACGCTACCGCTTCGACGCCAAACATGTGACACATTTCTTTGACGATCGCACGTTTTTCGCGGTTCATCACCGGGAAGGAGTACGAGCGTGACTTATGTTTGCTCTCCTTGGCGAGTTTCACCAGCTCCGTGAGCTTCTCGTGGATCATCTGCACCAGCGCCGGATCCTTCTTGGCATAGGCACGCAACGTTTCCGAGTAGTTCGGTTGCAGCTTGGACGGAAGGTCTGGGTTGCGAATCTGGAGGGCCATCGCAAGGCGCCGGTTACGCTCCAGTATGCGGCATTCTTCGTTACACTCCAGGCTGTAATAGAGAAGGAGAAAAAGCGAAGGCGGTTAACTAGTGTGCAATAACATCCGGAAGAATGATTTGAACGTACGTTTTATTGTTCTTCGGACGAATCGGCCCCAGTATGTCACTCAGCTCGACCGATCCACCGCGCTGCATTTCCTGTACGGACGACGCAAGCTGTGTCGTTGCTTTGCGACGATATTCTTTCGAAAATTCGTGACAAGTTCGCTGCTGCTTCCGATTGCCACACTCACACGTCACTTCGACCACTATTTTACAGGCCGTCTCCGGACACTCGCCCTCGTGACACGGTGCATTACACGGATGCGGACACATCTCCCGAATCGCCGTACAGCTTTGCTTACAAACCGCCGAACCCTCCTGCTTACAGTCGTCCTCGTGGCACGCTCGGATGCACTTGTGGCGACCGCAGGGTAGCGGTTTCGCACAAGGCATACCGCAGCTGAACGATTCCTGATAGCAGGGGATAGTTTTACGCTGCTCGTGCTTTCCGTGGCAGTATTTGCTCGTCAACACCACGCACGGCGGACATTCCGGTTCCGCGTGGCAATTGTGCAACGCTGGATGCTCACACGAATGTTGCCGACTGCACGGTCGATCGCAGGCCGGCTTTTTCGTTCCGCAAGGCACCGGCGGGTAGATGATGTTCGCACCACAGTCGCACGTCAGCTCGTCGAACGAAACACGATGACACGGCCGACAGTTACCCTTGTGGCAGGGTTTATCACAGCGATGTCGTCCGCAGGGTAGCGGCAGCGAGCACGTCTTCGGACAGATGTGATCCAAATCGATACAACACACCTGGTTACACTTGTGCTTGGCGCAGCTACGCCTCCGCACGCACCGTTTCTTGCAACGAGCGTCATCGGCCCGGGTGCGCAGGTCCTTACACTTCATCGACTGATCCATGCCACCGCACCGACACTTCACCGTGGTCGACTTTGGGCACGATGGACACACGCCCCGATGACACTTTGCCTCACAGCAGTGATTTGCCCCAGGTGGACCGCACGTCAGTCTACGTCCGCAAACCCCCGAACAAGTCGGAATCGGATCGAGACACGATTTTCGGCTTCCCGGTTCGATCGCTTCTCTTCCGCACGGACAGGAGAGCACGCGATTCGGAGCATCGGCACACGGATCACAATCTCCCTCGTGGCACAACCGCTCACATTGATGATTGCCACAGGCAAGCGGTAAACCACACGCCTTTCCGCACCCGTACCGCGTAGCTTCCAAATGTTCCACACTGCACTCCACCATTCGGTCGCTTTTGCCGCAGTAGCAATTGTGTTGTACCTGTTCGCCACACGCGTCGCAGCTTCCCCCGTGGCAAAGCTTCTGGCAGCGGTGGAGCGCACAGTTCAGTGGCTTGTCGCATGTCGCCTTACACAGCAGATTCTCCTTCTGAGAGCACTGCACCTGGTTTTCCACCCGTCCACAGCCACACCGTCGCTGCACGGACGCCTGACACGGTGGACACGGTCCCGGATGGCATAGGAGCGTACAAGCGTGCTCGCAAAGCTCGCGCCTGCCGCATACGTTTCCACACGAGTGAGCCAAATTATCGCGATTGTACGTCGGGTTCTTCTGTTTGCCACAGAAGCAAAAGTACTCCCGAGGAATCTTTATCGACACGTGTTGACACGCCGGACAGCGCCACCCAGATCCGTCCTCCGACTGGGAACTCGTTGCCCACCGGGTGATGCACCCGAGGTGCAGAATATGGTAACAGTTCCCACACGACCAGATCGATTGCATTGGTTTGACGATTTCGCAGCACACCAGACACTCGAGCCGGTAGCATTCGATCTCACGCATAAGTTTCTCGCGCTGGGAACACTTCGACAGTGGCACTATCGATGGGGATGATTTCGTCGTTTCCGCTTTGGACGACCCGTTGGGGCGTTTTTCGTCGGAGCTCGGTGGGTCTGGTTGCATCGTGGGACGGTTACCCCACTGTCTCGTGCCAGAACGCCGTGAAGAGTTTTCACCCCCTGCTCGGTTCGGGGGCTGATGATCGCCAGAAAAATCGTCATCGTGTGAACGGAGACGTCCACTGCTGGCAGTCGTTTGGTTCGTTTTCCATTTACCTGCTCGGCCTACTGGACGATCGTCACGCGTATGCCATCCATTTCGCGGTTTTAGGCTCTCGTTGCGGCGCTGACGAACGTTGCTATTTCTTAAGCCACCGTAATGGTTCGAGGGTCCGGCCCGTATGTTCTCGCGTTCGTCTCCATCGTCATCCGTAATCATATTGGTGTGCGTTTCACGTGGATTGTTAGGCCCTGCTAATGATTGGGAAACGTTGTTCGGTTCCGTTTGGTATTTGCGTGGCACAAACTCAGCAGCTGTTGGTGTCAGGTTAGACGTAAAGCCATAATACTGGAACGCTCCCGGTTCCTGCTGCTGTAGCTGATGTTGCTCCGGAAGCTGAGCGTTCGATCGGAGGTGGTACTGTAGTTGCTGCTGTATTTGTACCCGCGCATTAAATTGCGATATAAAGTCATCGAAACTGTGGCTACCACCACCGCTGGTTGCAGCAGAAGCATTGCCATCTCTCGTTGCCATGACGTCCGCCGGGGTACGAGTGTACTGGCCCGTGAGGCTGGCGAAGCCTGGACCGCCGCACGACCCAATCCGCCCGCACGGATCGTGTTAGGATCGTGCCCGCACGTGAATGTCGTGGAGGTGAAGATTGGCTGTGGGCGATAAAATTGAAATCATTGCTTTCGGTGATGAAATAGGAGAAGGAGACATCGACGAACAAGTAGGTTAGGGGTTTATTGTGCAAATGTTTTACTGAGGCAGAGGGGAAACTCATTAAAGTTTATCTTGACGATACATACAGTACGTACCTTAGGAACGATTAAAACAAATAAAAAGCTAAACTTGCAGTAAAATTAAACAGCAAAATATAAAACTAATCACAACGATTCACTGTACACCAATTCTGTGATGGGTCCCGGAGAAATCGTTTTAGCTGTCACTATTTCATGCTGTCTGTTAGTTTTTTTTTTTTGACAACTGTATCTAGACAGCATACAGAGTCATAACCGGGAAAAAGTCGTTGAAATAAAAATTACTTCACTTGCTTTTCAAGCTTCATTTCTCTTTTATTATTTATTATTACTTTAAATTGAATCAATCAATTCAAAATAAGATTTACATTACAACAAATAACGTAAGCCAACAACATTGCCGCACAGCATGTCAAGCACTGTAGATCTATCTGACAGCACTGTTACAAACAATACTTCAAAACGGTTCATTGGGTCCTTTTGTACATAAATTACAACGACGTAAACAAAGAATCCGAGTGGAACAGGCGCTGAAAATAATTAAACTTTTCCATTTGTGTGTGTTTTTCTTTGTGCAACATAGCGCCCGAGAGTCAAAAGCTTCTCCAAATATAAATTATAGATCAAGTTCGTTAATTTAGCTGTCGTTTCGCTTTTAGAAGAATCTCTTTTATGCAGCAGCATGACTTGGGAACATCTAGAACGAGGCAGTTCACCCGTCGATTGGTGTGAAGGCAACTACCTAGTTTCACCAGATATTGCAGAATTTGTAAATACGGTTAGTACAATGCTCGACTCTCTCAAAAAGTAACAGCCATCGTGCGTCTATGACTTTCAAAACGAACAATTGCATTTAGCACGTTCAATGCTACTGCAATATAATGTTGCGCAGCAGTAGAAGGGGACTTTTGTTGCATAATGTGAATTACCCGTTCCTTTTCCTTCCACTCTTGCTTGCATGTTACAATTGCACCCGTTTGCCACGCGTAGTTTTATAGATGCATATTTTTCAACTTGTTTACTTTTCCTGTTTGTCTGGATCGTTCGCAGATTAGCAACGTTTTGTTCCTGCTCGGGCCGCCTTTTCTCATCTATCTATTTAAGGATTATGGCAAATTCATCCAACCCGCAATCCACCTAATCTGGGTACTGTTGATAGTGGTCGGTCTTTCGTCGGCTTACTTCCACGCAACGCTCAGTTTGCTCGGTCAACTGTTGGACGAGCTCACGATACTTTGGGTGTTTATGGCCACACTGAGTCTCTTCTGCCCACGGCGTCACTTTCCGCGGATCTTCAAGCGATCGAGGTAAATGGCGGCCACGTGCCGGTGTGATCAAAACACGTGCCTAAAAAAATATGTTTTTTTCAGAAAACGTTTCTGTCTTTCAATGACGGTGTTTTCGATTGCTGCAACGGCCCTCTCTTTTTGCCATCCCGCCATCAATGCGTTCGCACTCATGTTCCTCGCCATACCAGCCACCTATTTGCTGTACAAGGAGCTGAAGATGTAAGTGTGCACGACCCAATTACCCTAAACGACATTTTGATGACAATTTTGTTGGTTTGTGCAGAGTGCAAGACGAGCGCGTGTACCGACTTGGCGTCCGTAACACCACTATCCTTATCATGGCCATCGTTTGCTGGATTAACGATCGCATGTTCTGCGATACCTGGTCGTCGATGAACTTTCCGTACCTGCACGGGTTCTGGCACATTCTTATCTTTATCTCGGCCTATCCTGCGTGTGTGCTGTTTGCGTATTTCTTCGTCAACGATGAGCGCCCTGAGAGCCGACCTACTCTCAAGTATTGGCCGCGGAACGATTTCGAGCTTGGCATTCCATACGTCTCGATTAATTACGATAAAAAGTTTGATGATGCGATTTAAAAGGGTCTGCAAATAATTTTAACTCCTTTTTGTGAGATTACACTTTCTCTTTCTCTCTCTCTAGGCATGCCAAAAATAATGCAGTTCATCATTTTCATGTAGCTAATGGTTTGAATTAGATCATCGATACGGAAGGGATGGTGAGCAGTTTTGCAAACGAACCAAAAACAAACGCTTCGCACGATGTGAATAACAGTGAGGATTTAGTGAAAGGATTTGAGTAGAATAATGAAATTAGTTCAATTCAGCAATTGTAGCTGTTTGTTAAAGAAACATGTATAAGAAAACAATACCGACCGCTAGGGTATAGTTACAAAAATGAAGAGTGATACTAGACATATGATTTTATGCGTTGCTATAGGCAACTGTGTGATAGAAAGCGATCGATGCGTTGAAGTGGTGGTATGTGGAAAGCAGAAGCGAATATATGATTATTTACATTCACAATTCGAGCTCTCACCAGATTGATTGATTTTAAAGAGTTTTAATAAAAAGTAGCGCAATATGATTAATTGCGCAATGCGTTTCAATGCAAGCGTGCTTTTTTTTTATTGAAGGCCAAAAATGTGTACTTACAAAAATGGAAATCGTGGTCATGGGTTGTAACCGTTTCAGTTCATAGCATGCAATACTGTAACATAAAGTCGGTTAGGCGTACGTTATAGAAGCGACGTTTCTTTAGCCGTCCGAGTCGGATGAAAGATTGGAGGAGTTTTCTGATGAGTTTGTAACCCGCGGCTGTTTTGCCGCCTCGTGGTGATGGTGATGTCCCACCGTATGCTTCTCGCCGCGATAAATGACGGAGTTTTTATCCGTTTCGTAGATTTTAATTTCGTACAGTAGCTCCGGTTTGTGCATAATTAGCTTCAGGCTATCCCAGATAAAGATGGCCACGTTCTCCGTCGTGCTGGCAAGATTCTTAAAGTATGGCACGTCTTTGTCGAGGTTGAGATGGTCCAGTTTTTTCATGATGGCCTGATTCATGTACTCCTTCAGATCGGTTATGTTCATCACCATGCCCGTCTTGCTATCGACCGGACCCCTTACCGTGACCTCCACTGGAGAAGGAAAGAGATGGGAAGAATGTGATCAATTTGGCATTCCAGTCCGCGTGACGGCACGATCTTACCGGTATAGTTGTGTCCGTGGCCATTGGGGTTATTGCACTTGCCGTATACCTGTCGGTTCGCTTCCTCACTCAGAAAGGGACTGAGTGAACAAGAAATTTAATAAAATCCAAACTTTAAAGGTGTTTTTGGCAGGCTCGTCGAGCAACGCACGAGCCAAGCGTTACTTTTTACAAACCTATGCAGCCGATGACACGCACTGAAACATTCCTTACGGGTCAAATACACTTGCGGCCGTGCTGACATGATCACCCTGTATTAGAGCTGTAAACGAGTAGTTTGGGGTAATTAAACGACAATTTCATCTCCTGGACGCTGTAAGTAATCTTCAACCTGTTGAATGTTAAATTGGTGCTTTGGAATCAAAAACAACTGTGGGAAAGTTCAGCAAAACAGTCTTTAATCACACTGTCAACATAAACGACCTCGGGACCATTTCGTTCACGCACACATTGAACGACACAGCCGTTCGCTGAAGCCGGCTATAAACCGGTCTATTTCGATGACATTTCATAACACAAAATTAACATACAAGTACATTTTATGAATTCAAACAAGTAGAACAACAAAACTCCGAAATATTCTGTGAAAATATGCTTGCACACTCGACGATATAGACGCTTCTAAAGATGAGCAAATGTTTGTTGGATTCTTGTAAAATCCTAGGTGAAATACATTTTCTGTGCTGTAAAATTGTCTCAAATTAAAGTTCAGACCTGCTAAAACATTATGAACTTTTAACTGGTGACAAAAGTAAGTAGTGGTCTACAAATAACTTTACAAGAATTGTTTATTTACATATTGGTGCAGAATGATTTGACAGAAAATATTTGAAAAAGCCGTTGAGAGGAGCATGCTCTAATGGCTGTTGGTATAGTGGATTTTAAATGTATACTTATGGTACAAATGAGTTTTTATAAAAAAATGTACCAAAATGCAAATGCTGATCATGTTACAGGGCACATATCTTTCCAAATGGTATAAAAAAAAAACAAAAAATATTTTGAACGCTTTTCTGTACAGACTTTCGGTACAGAAATGATTAAATTTTGTTATTGAATGTTAGGTTTTCGGCTTCAAATAGGCTACATTTCACATTGTAAAGATCACTTACATACAATATTTCTATGCATACGATTTCAGCACCCTTTAAAATACAAAAAAATATCTAAAACATTGTTAACAATCCAAAAAGCCACTTTGCATTTTTAATGAGCTGGTTGTTCAAAACCTGCCGAAATTGTTACTGACAACATCCCGAGCGAAAAAAGAATGAAAAACTTGTTGTACTTGTATGTGTTTCGTAAAATATGATTAAAGTGTAGCGAAGTTTGAACCGTAGGTAGAAATGATCAAATTCTTTGCAAAGGATAGGTTGCTAGCATTCATACCTTACAGAGTAATATTTTAGTGTTTTATTTGACCGAAACTGGTAAGCTTACCCAAACATGTTTTTTTTTGTCGTGAATTAATCCTTTATAACAGAATGCACCCTCTAGGGATCCTTCATTTGTGTTTCCTGAGACCGCTTTGTAGCACAATGCACCTCAATGCCAAGGTCAGTGGTCTCCAATTAGTGCTACCACATGTTACAGGGCGGTTGAAGTTTTACGTGTTGAGGCCTTGTTCACCGAGCAAGCGAGCAGGACCTCGGCACCGAGACAACAAGAAAGGAAACGATTAGATGAAAATTGTTTGAGGATGCATTCCCACACACACACACACACACATACACAGTCGCAGGTCTTTCAACAGAAAGTGACAAAAAATTCATCATACCTGCCGGATGAGCCTCCCCGTAAATTGGTTCGTTGAAGCAAAGCGCCATTTTCCCGATAAATGCTCTTACAGTAATTTTATGACATCCGGAAGAGGTACTTTTTGCTGCCATAGACTCTCACTCACACTCAGTGCTACCTCGTCTTGTCATTTTGACCGCATTTGCTGCAAATGGGTTGTAATTCAATGTGGTTAACCGTTTCAGCACTTACCGCAGAAGGATGTCCTGCCTCGTTCGCCATCGTCATCATCGTCGTGTACCGTGCGGATATAATCACGTTAGTAGCAAAGGTTAGAAAGCCTCTAGTGGAGCTATTTTTTCATCTTGTTCGACTTATAAACGGGTAACTGAAGAACAGCGTTACGTTGGGAAAAAATGGACGTTCGAGGGAACGACTCACACTAATATCCTTATCTCAACACGAATCGTTTGGGTTCTTGTTTTTATTCCCATAGTTGTAAATGGAATCCGACAGAAGACTTTTATAAACCTTTACTTCTTGCAAATGAAGTTCTTGATTTGATTTTTAAATGATGGTAAATTAATGAAATAATTAATACAACTGTGCTTAGCTAACATATTAAGCTTCAACTACGTAAAGTTCATAATACAAACTAATAACGATGTTGCTCACTATAGCATTATGGAAATATACAGGTGTAAAGTGTATAGAAATGAAGATCAAGATAATTCGTAATTTTGAAACCACACTTTTGGGGCTCAAGATTCAGCCGTGTTGATAAGTGATGTACCACAGCTCCTTATCCAAAAAGACTGTGCCAACTTTGTGGTCGGGACGTTCTTCAACACCCAGGAAAGCCAAAATAGCTCATTTAGAATCAACAAGTTCTTGTCTAGTGCTTCGCTCCATTCAAGAGCGTTGGTAAACATACTTAGCTCAAGTGAATGAGGAAAATCTACCGAAAATGGTGCAGTATTTCTTTGGTGCATGGCATTGAATTGCAGAAAAAATAAGTCTCTTCCTATACCGTATCATGTTCGTTTTTCGGATATCTTTTTTTTCTAAACCATGCCAAACACGTAGAACGAACCTTTGAAGCGTGAAATTCCGGCCGTGGTCTCTCGTGTTAAGTTCGGGACCGAAATTCCTTTGACATTGCCCAATCCAACGACCAGGCTAAGCCGGCTTCAGATCCTGCAGTGTACAGACGGTAGATCATCCGAGCGGACCGCATCTTCACCGGTCGGGAAGGGTTTTTGGAGAATATTTTATTTATGCAATACATACCGCACATCCCACGGCAACAGGATTTATGATGAAGGTCTTGGCCAGGTAAAGGGCGTTACTACTAGCCAGGATGAAACATTGCGAGGAACGGCGAATTAAAGCCGTATTTACTAAGGTGGGAGTAATTGCAAAGGCGCATTGAAAGGTTGTGTCGGGTTGTTTTTTTTACAATTTTTTGTACACATTTCCATACACATTCCTTTCAAGTGTCAGAGCGTTGTTTGGGGCATTTATGAACATTACCAGACTAACAGCAATTAAGTTTGCAATCCGTCGTTATCAACTAGGTCACAGTTCGGATGTTATAATTTTAGTCACTCCAAGCGAGGCATTTCACATCTCTGAGATATTCTCGGTTCAAGATTATTTTCAAGCAGATTATTTTTAAACCTTCAACGAAATCAAATCAGTAAACGAAATGAAATCAACAAAATCAACCTTCCATGACAAAATTTCCATTAAAATATTTGTTGTGACTAATTTAATGACAAGTCCTTTACCGATTCGTAGCTACTTGGGGCGTTCTAAGTTAAATTTGATGAAAACATGTCAGCTGGAAAACAATATTTGATTGGAGTTAATGAATTTCCGAAACATATTTGAGCAGAAAATAAGATAATTTTTTTTCGACACGGTATGAATTGTAAATCTGATACGTGATCTCGGCAATGCTACGAAGAAGTTTAACTTTTCTGTCATGTGCGCTATCGCCGAGAACGTGATTAATGTGCCAACCGTTTGTAGTGAATCGTTACCATCTTTAGATCTAAGTAACTTCCCCCTCGTAGTTGATTCTTTGACCCCCTCCCTCCATCGAGGTAGGTTGCCTGATGGATGAGGCGCAGGAAAAAGGATTATCACTCGTCGTTTCTACAATGCTCACACACTCGAATTTGCTTCCATCAGCATCGCACAAGCAGCCACCGGTGATACATTCATAACAAGAAAAGCTCACTCTTTTACCGGGCTCTCCGCGGATGAACGCACATGTACAGCATCGCGATAGTGCACACAAGCACCTTCGCCCAGAGTGCGACACCCGAGAAAGATCGGCGTACGAAAGTAGATAAATGTTTCCGGCGCTACGCTACTGCGGGAGAACCTGGCAGGAAGAACAGTCACTTTCTAGCCGTTAAACGGTTTACCGGTGCACAATGGCGCGCATCGGCGAAGTGCGTCCCTCACGGGAAGCACGCTTGCTATCTCGCGCAACCAATCTCGCGTTTGTAGCAGAGTGCTGATGAAGCAACCAAGTGCAGTGTAATTGAAATTTAAACCCGTCTCTTCAGCGCTCATGCATTTGCCATGGTAGGTAGGTCGATATCCTCGCCGTACCTCGCCCTTTGGTGACTTCCGTTTTTTGGATGAGATAGACTGCATCGGTGTGTATCAGCGAAAAGGAGTTTTCTTCCGGTGGCTGTTTTTTGTTGCTGTTGTTCCACCCCTCCTCGAGCAGGGTTTTTCGTTTGAATGCAAGGCCTGATTGCTTACCGTATCAGTGTAAACGATAATCGCATCCGGCTTCAGCGAACGTTGACACAAGTTGATGTGTCTAAGTGTCAAAGGGTCGAAGGACAGGCCATGGTTGGTTGGAAATGTCCCGTCGCCGGAGATCGGATCCCGTACCAAGCACCATTATTAGCCGTTCGATAGTCACGTCTACGCTCAAGTGCTTCTCTTGATCGGGTTTGAATGTGGCTGTGATTTGTTGTTGAATAAGAATGGGAGTTTCTCTGTGCAATCTTCACTACCAAGCTGCACGAAAAAGTACCAATATATGTGGAAGGGGATTGAAATTATACACAAGTGGCGTAACAGAGTAGATAAATATCTGCTTGATAGAGAACAGATGAGAGGCTCCTGCGCTACGATTTACGTGTGTATTATTGGTACACATTAGCAAAAAAAAAACTTGTTTTACATCGCACGCATCTAAAGAAATGGATATTGGAACAAACTTTGATTTTCATTTTAAATGATATAATACCCAATTAGAAAGTTGGTGGAGGCATTATTTGCATAATTATATTGATAAATAATTTTATCTGATTTCCGTTTGAACCAACATTATAAATATAACTAATAGTTGTGATAATGCAGAAATGTAAGATTATATTATACAACGGATTTAACCTGAACACGGATTCTTTTTAACAATATAACATACACAATGCAATACTTGATTCCGTTAATCTCCGACAGATCACACTAATATTTGTATATTTTTAGCATATTTCCTAGATTTGCAAGTGTTTTAATGATAATTTATGTCTTTACTCTCTTTATTATTCCATAGTTCGTCAAAATAGGTATATTTAGTAATTCAGTTCAGTAGCTATTAGTTTAGATATAAATTATTCAAGTATAATAAAAAATCAATGTTTGTTATTGCATGTTATTTTATATCAAGTTTTGACGATGAAAATTTGGAGTAAATTTGATGATGATTTATAATAAGCGAATTATTTTTTTATTATTTTTGAGTAAAAATTATTGTACATTATTGTAAATAAATTGAAAACTGGTACTGCTCGTAGCAAAAGTATGCGATGACCTTTATGAGGATTAAGAAATGTTCAACAT
>JXXA01005059.1:0-25856 GCA_000956255.1 Anopheles punctulatus | reverse complement strand
CAAAATTGAGCAAAATTGTATAAATTCATCACAGCGTTGATGAAAGGCGAACAATTCATGAACCCCCGTCCCGTCGCCGGCGGGATAGGGAAACAACAAAAGTTAGCCCGTCCCACGGAGATGGTACAAGTTTTTAACCAATTGAAAGAAACTTAGCTATTAGTTTGGGGCATACTGAAGCCGTCCAGTGGTAGAGTAATTTGATCGCCCGGCTCAGCGGTTTCGAAAAAGGATGCTACTTTTTCTCCCACCCTCCGTTCTCCCCTCAAACCATTCGCTCTCATGATGTAGTTAGTTAGTAGGGCGTATCCTTTTTTGTGTTTTAATTTTTTTTTCTGTTGGGTTTCTATCCGTTGTGTGCAGCCGCTTGCAGTTTTCCCACCCGGATGCTTCTTTTTTCTTGCTTTTGTTGCATGATTCTTGCAATGGGGCAATGAATAATTCATTCTCCGGTGCCTGGGGTCCCCGTAGACACTAGCAGGGCAGCGTCATGATCATCGTGAGATATTATGGGAATAACATTGGACGAATGCGCTACACTGGAAGTGGTTGCAGAAGATGAGTTTTGGAACAAATTCAATCAAATTCCGTCATTTGTTTGTCACAGTGCAGGGGTGCCGCTGTGCCAGACCAGGCTGACAATTTCTGACAACTGCAACTTGTAACCTGAAAACCAGAAGAAGAAAAGTGCAAATTAACTTCTCCTGTGCGCCATGCCACAGTTGGGTGGATTCAGTAAAAATGCGTTGATTCATGAAAAAACAAAAGAATGAAAGCGTTAAGTCTGAGCAATTTTATAGTTATTGATGTCTTGACACGCTTAGAATGAAGAAATTAATATTCTAAAGCAGTCATCACACTTAGCTAGTCCCTAGACATGTTGTAGCATGTTAAAATTTATCAACTGTGGACTCTGAATCTTCGTAACATACATAAAGAAAACTATATCTCGCTCGAAACGAGAGTGTTTCTGGTTTATTTCTATGGAGCTTCTGTAAAGTTTGTCGAGAAGATGCACGTTTAAAGTTTTGCATTCTATTTCATTACAGACAAATATGTGTAGTAAATGTTACATGGCTTGTGATTGCTATCGGAAATGTGACCATTTTATTTTAAGCTTTTACCTCCGTAAACGAGTGGTTTTAAAGTACACAAACAACGTGTTACAAAAATATTTTATAGCAAACATAGTTATTATGGCAAATATCTTTAAAAGTGTGATTTTAACTTAACGAAATAGATATTTTATATTTGTAAATTTATTTTAGATTAGCTTTTAAACTACCTGTCTTCGTTAAACAGGAAAAAATCGAAACTGATTTTAGTAGGAGTATGAAACTGCTTTTATCAGGAAGAACATTTTGTAAGCACTTTTCAATAAATTATTTTATTTTATTAAAAAATGATTTGATTGTACAAAACTGTTTAATGCTATTATAAGATTGGTTGTAAAAAAAAAACTAACTGCCATAAATTTAGTACTCCTGCGAATTTAGTACTCAAATCCTGCCGATGAATGCTACCCGTTTGGTGTGTGTGTTTGTAAAGGTCCAAAATATGCTAATGCTCTGTGCATCATCCGCGCTAGCGCTCGGGCAAATCCTCACGAGTTTGCTCCTTGTCAGCTCGTGCATCACGTCCTTAAGGGTTGCCCTTGCGTACGAATGCATGTGCGTGTGTAAGTGCGCTGGAGCGCACTCTGCATGTATAATTGTGCGATAAAATTATGTGCCCGATGAAAACGACGAAGACCTTCAAAAAGACCACCCGAGCGTTTGGACGCTCGACTTGCCCCGACGACTTTACCCGGTGCCTCAAAAGGCCAAGCCTGTTAATGCCGGCGACAAAGGGGGCCTTTGCTAATGCCGAAAGCTGGACCGGTCAGAATTTGGCATTACTGGGTGAAATACCACTGCTGAGAGTGAGGCGAACGGGGCACGCTACTGCCGGGGGAATATTATTTAACAAGCCCTTCCGAGCTCGTTCCCGGTAGCCATCGGTTGTTGTTGCGTGTCCGCTGCATGGAACGCTCTGCTCGTTCATCGTCCATGCAAAACGCTGCGGATGCTGGAGGTCAACGGTGATCGTGCATTGCATTAAGCAGCAGTAGCAGCAGTATTCCTACCGGTTCCGGATGCATTCTTTGCGACGATGCGGCCGCGGAAATGAGATGTTGTGGTAGACGCCGCAAGGCAGTCGCACGGGTCCGTAACCGGGCGCTGGCTCGGGAAGAAATAAATCATACAAGATTTGCGCTTGTTACGTCGGTGCTTTAGTAGTGACCGCAAAAGGGTACCGCACGCACCGGCTGGCGGATTGTGAAAGGGGCATTAAAATTCATTTCCCTACTGTTGCTGTTGTATGGAGAGCGCATTTCAAGAGGCGATTCGGAAGCATATCATACCGCGGCAAGGTAGGGAAAGCTTTTCTTTGGGGAAATTGAGTGGTCGACTCGAAGTGGTGACTTTAAGGTAGCCCTCAAACGGTTGTCATGAGAACGGTTTCGGAATTTATGGCTGGTACGATGTTTTCCATGGAGATCAGGTGATGGAAGATTGTTCGATTATGCTGCAAAGGGAATGGAGCAGCAGGGTATTGATATCGAAAATAGTTACTATTACTCGAATTTTTAAAAGCTATAACGATTAACAAATATAAAAAAACTCCATTAATTACTGTTTATAGCACATTTATAGCAAACGCCACATAGTAATTGCCGAAAGCGTCATGATCGTTTGACAGCTTCTGCTCTTTGATGTTGCTTCATTGCCTATAACCTTACACGCAGCGAGATCATTTTAGGCTCGTGATGGGAAAACTTTCGTACGGCATTACTACTATCCGTCGTCTCCCGTGTTCGGGAGAGAAGAAACCTTGGGTCAGTTCGAAGGTGAAATTGAATTTTAATACCCTGTCAAGTGATATAATTTTAATTAACTTCTGCTTCGCCGACTTCACCTCACGTGAAGGGAAGCTGTGTTTGCGTGTGTACTCGACCGGTCACGTGTGTGTCAAGTGCAGGCTTTTAATTTTGCTCTTTTAGCAGCTGCGTTGCGGTGATGACACCGCTCAAGGACAGTGCGGGTGTAACTGGCGGAAAACGCTTTGATGCGGTGCGAGAAGGAATAAAAAGCAAGCGAGAAAACTATGCTTGGGCTGCGGGTGAAAGATTTCTTTCTTTCTTTTTTTTTAGTTTGAAATTCAGTGTCGAACCGGTTAGGTGAAACAAATAGCTCTGATGGAATTGTTTAGGGTTTTTTTTTATATGCATTCCAGACAAGAAATTTGAAATGTTTTCAAAAAAATCAAAATTACAACCGAGGGCACATAAGTATCATCTAAATTTATGCTTATTTTTGGTGAAATTAATTTTTTTGCATACATTTAAGCGTCAGAGGAGGGCAACAAATTTTGTAGGACGGGCAAAAAATAAGTGTTGAGTGGTGCTATGGAGATTGCATACCTTTAGGAGGATTGTTCAGTTTCGCCAAATAAATATTAAATTACAAAACGAAACAAAACATCATCATGTTTATTTCAATAACCGCAGTTTCAGAAATTTATGTTCTTAAAACATAAAAAAAAACAAAATCTTAAACATGAATTCAAATTAATCTTTCCAACCCAACTTTCCTAAAGTTGTGATTTATGTTCAAGTTCGGTATGGTAAACACCACCGACTTCGAATACATGAGCTGTTTTGATTTTTTGCTCATTTTTATTAAAATATTCTCCAAAACGCTTTGTTAGACCCAAGACGAACCCAATTGAAGAAAATGTCTAGTTTCGAATGTTACAGCAAATGGGCGTTTGCAACGTCATACGTTACTGGTGAACGGACTTTTCGCTAATTTCGGCCAGTTCGTGTGGGAACTTACCAAGGCGTTTTTTTATTTCGAAGGAAATGAAAAATCACTGAACGGTGAACATGGCGTTGGAGCTTACTTTTTGTACCGTGAACAAACATAGAAAATCCTAACAAAAAAAGCAAAAGCGCTTCGAAGAAATTGGGTGTAAATTCGCCTGCATGGTAAGCATTTTAAGCCCATATAGATTTATGGACCGTTTGCGTTCGGGTTGTCGGGGTCGGTTTTTGGCAAAGTTTGCATTCCGGTGGTTACCGTCGTTGGCATTCCCGCTCCTTTCCAGCGGGGTGAACCGCTGCATTCTCGATGCACTGGACGTGACCGTCCTTGGGTGTGTATGTGTGTGTGGTTATTCCCTTCCGGTGGAAAAGTTTTCCTTCACCTTAGAACTTGGCTCCGTAGCGGACCGACGTACGGTTGTGGCCGAACAGAAACTAGAGCCCGGGTCCGTACACGGCGGTCCAAGATTGTTCCCGTGTTCCGACAGGGGTTCCAGTATGCCAGGATCAGGCACAGGTCGAAGATGACGTTGAGGGGCGGGGCGATATGTTCGTAAAAATCGGCCACGGCACACGTCATTCTTGGGGTATGGGTAAAAGTTTGACTGGCCCGTGTTGGCTTTGGAAGAAAGTTTATGGAGCTATTTCATATGTTCGTTTGGTTTAGTTTTGGTTTTGGGTGGCTGATTTGGTTTTGCGTACAGGGCGCATGACGCTTCGAGCGCATGTTTTATCAGCGGCTGGAAAAGTTAAGTTTCTCATGAGGTTTGCAGAGCGAGTTGGTGCTTGCACCGTTACAGTGCATTAAAGCTCCGTTGCAATCTTATTGTATAAACGTACTGCAAACATAGGATTATGAGATGTTTTCATTGTTTAACCGCAGTTCAATCGAGGCAGGAATAATTTATATTTAAATAGTCAACAAAGGCTTTAGTACACAAATATTGATGGGAATTGCAGACATTTCGGCGGTATCTAGCTTCACGCGCCGGAAAGTATGCAATCTGCTTATGCAACTTATGTAGCTTATGTTTTGGTTTACGTTTCTATGTTGTTCCCTTGTTATCTACAATAGTTTAAATTTGTCTGTTCTGGGAAAACCTTTTATCTGAACAGATTACAAAAGTAATGTAATTCAACCATTACGAGGAAAAATTCACGTGAATTTCAGGATTAAATCGTTAATTAATTTATTTCAAGCTATATGCATTTAGTTCGCTGAAATTATTGGCGTAAATGTTCAAAAAAATAAAAATAAAACATTGGCGTAAAAATCTCGAGGAATTTAGTGTGTTAATTTGATGATTTAATCTCGCAACATGCAAGAGAAAGCATAATTTGAGCATGACTGCAGCAATTCTAGCAACAAATCGATCGTGATGAAGCCTGTTCCAGTGTAGAAATATTTTTTAATTATCTTCAACAACGATGGGCAACAAAAACGAACCCTAAGCCGTAACACAGATTACGGGCAGCGGAGCTGTATTTAACTAAAAACTTCAGTCACGCTTGATTTGTACGAGCGAATCATAAATAAATGACTGAAGCACCCCAACAGCAACGAGATGGATGATGCGAAAAGTTCAACCCCGAACCAAGCCCACCCCACTGGCAAACCAATTGGCCCACAATAAATGCGTCGCGAGAGTACACGCGTTAATCCGAATGAAACACTTCATCTACAGGTAGAGAGAGAGAGAGAGAGAGAAAAAAAGAAAGAGAGTGAGAGAGACGGTTGGAGGGAACTGGGTGTGGCACAGCAAACTTTGTCCATTACTTGGTCTTTTAATTAATTGATGGCTGGTCGGGAAAGCCCACGGTGGTGCTGGGAACACAGCCCGGCATGAAGAGAGAAGAATAAAAACACTCGCACAACAAAGTTTCTGTGGCTTTTCCGCAATCGCGGAATTTTGAAAATTAGCACAGAGGCCAAGAATGCTTTGCGCCGGAATACAACTCGCTAATTCTATTCGCTTCTATCCGGCGTGCCGGAAGGTGACCGTCGGAGGTGTTGCGATGATTTTAATTATTTAGCATAATGGACGAACGGTGAAGGGGATAGTGGAAATTGAATTTAACGTCATAATCCGATGGGTACACTTAATTGTCAATCAACATGTGAACGGAAGGAAACCGTCGATGATTGAATCTTAGAGTTTGTGGAAAAGCTATTGGGTAGACGATTGCTGAGCAATTGTTGAGAAACAATTGAAATTGGATTAATTTGAATTTATTGATAATTAATGGTTGGTTTGTTGAGCAAGAGATTTTTTGAACATCTTACTTTATTAAGATTTCCTTAATTTTACAAATAATGGTTAATAAAAGTAAACTGATTGTAAACGCCTAATTGTATACTATTTGTTTAATAATTCTTTTAGATGATTATCCATTTTGGAGAGTAAAGTCTTGAATAACAGTTGCATCCCTTAATTATGTAATAATCAATACAAAAGTATGCATAATGGTTAAATAATACTTAAAATACGAAATGTTTAGGAAATTTAGTGTATTATTTTCTTTAATTTCATTCCATTATCTTTATGAGAGTAAAATATTAGTGCTTTCGCTACTATGGCTATCCCTTTTCTGCTTCTGTCCACTAATATATTTGAGATCCAAATCACGATAGCAAAACACACTCGTGACTTGCAGTAGTATTTGTTTTCATTCTCAGCTTCTTTCAAATCCCAAAAAAAGAAACAAAAAATAATCCTCCGTCCGAAAAATAGGCCCACAGTCGATCCTTTTATAGTTCCGGCCACCGGGACTCTTCACCAGCTTGATTTATATCTTCGTTATCGGGCAGCTAGCGAAAGGGATGCGGAAGTCATAAAACTGCGGCCGAACGGGGCAGAGCGCGACACACGTCCCTGGCTGCCGTGTGGAAGAGTAATTTAATTTAAAATATTGTTGCGGTTTTTTCCCACCACCGACCGGGGACACGACCATGGTGGGAGTGGGTGAGAAAATCGGACCAACAATTTATTCCCGCAATCGTTTCTTATCGCGCAGTGGTAGTGCCTTTCGGCGAGTCTCCGGTTTCAGGTGCGCTGGTGAAGTGATTCTGAACTAGTTTCGGGTGGATGGCAGCAGCGGGACGCGTAGGGGAAGAAATTAACATTCATGACCGGAGGATGGCGTGTTAATGAGTTTTTCGGCTGCTCTTGAAAATTGTCAACCCACGCGGCGGGCGGGTAGCTTCGTGTATTTACGAACCAACGAATTGACTGCAAAATCGACGCGGCAAATAAGTTTGTGCATTATTTTTTAACGCTCTCTTTCGAGGCAGCGAACGACAAATTGTAGCACAATGGGGTGCCTCTTGTCGATAAAGCAATCAACAAGCTGGACTCGAACGGAACCGAACGGATGCAGCTGGTTTGGTTCAATTTTTTGAAACCTACACTTATTATGCGCTGTGTGTCGCTCATTCTCTCACAAATAATATTAAACTTTGAGTGCGTATTTGTATGTATGTTAAGGACTATGTACATTTGCATTGGCAATCGAGTTTTCTTCGCTGTGTGGTTCAATAAATCTGTTTTCCTTTCGTGTGCTTCAATAAATTTAGAATAGGGTGCTTTTATGTTCGAGTTTAATTAATTATCACTTCGATTGATGCGAACCAGCGAACCAGTTACGGTTGCGTGCCTCTTCGGTGCAATAAACTCGACAAATAATTTCGGTGTATGGTGGTACTGCTGGGTGCCGTATGGTAGCTAAGCAGAGTTTTAGTGGTTTAGTAGAGTACTAAACGGGAAGGGCTATATGAATTTTAAAATAAAATATATTTTTGCACTCAAAAACCTTAAGTGTTGAAAATGCGGCAATAAAACGATTACTGCACAAAAGATTGCATACTTTTAGGCGTCCATGTGCTATGTACACCCAACAGAAAGAAGATATTTCAACTGCATATCTTTAGGCACTTACTTTCTAGATTATCTTAGAAGTGTGTATTCCATCTATTTTTAACTATATATTCGACCTAAAAATCAACTCGTAGAAACTGATAAACTCAAATCAGACGATCTCTATCAAATTTCCTGCACCTACAATCCACACCGGAATGTTTGCTTCGTTTCGGAACCGTACCTTGAACTAATTAATTCACTTTTGAGTGTAGTTTCGCATCGCCAAGATGTCACCATTCGCAACGAATCCCCCGGTGGCTGGGTAGAAGTTGCTGCATCCGGTGGCTTTTCAGAAAGTTGAAGCGGGAGTGGAAAAATAAAAGCGTAGAGCGAGCACCGTGCGGCAGGTGCTTGCAACGTGTGCGGTGTGCGTGTTTGGAAATTCATGAACGTGAGACACTTTCATTACTGTTTGGTGCGGGAAGGACGAAAGTTTTACTTCACTCCCTGGATGCTGAAGGCAAACGCACGGGCGTGCACTCTCTCCCACGCACACACACCCGGTCAGTTCCGCTTTGAACGAAATACCTGTTGAACGAAGGATGGAATGTCGGTTTCGAGAGTTTCTGGGCACAAATTTGTCCCACTCTTCCCCTTCCGCTGCGCTGGTTCGGGATCTTTGTGAACGTTTTAATAATATTCACTGGTGGGTTTTCCAGTTTCTCGATGCCCGAAAAATTGGGACCCATTTTCCTCAAATCCAGTGATACGATACCTTTCCGACGGCAATCGGATGTTGGAGAGAGCAAAACTTACCGCGTGAGCTGACGTGCGGGCTCAACCGAACCAGGTGGGTCATGTTTACTTTCTGCACAGGCAATGCTGGTGTGGGTGAAATTAATTAAAAATGTTTCACTGCTTACGCTGGCGTAGTTCACCTTCTCTGCAACCTCCGCACCCCGCGCGGCCACACGGCTCTAATGGGTGAAGTTTGCTAAGAGATTGGGCTACTGGCCGGAAATGGCTGCGGAACCAACTGTTGCCAGAAAAATTCGTACACGTGTCGGAATGCTGGAGACAAATGTTGAATTTAAAATCATGTTTTTTTTGGGGGGGGGGGGGGGCTGGGAGCGTATAGAGTGGAGGAGTTGTGAAACATTCTACCTCTGGCGTTGGTAGTAATGTACAAATATAATTTTAATTTTGATTTACATAGAAATGTGTGGTGTCTTGATTTTGTTTGAAAATGCTTTCAAACTAATGAAGAGTTGTTCATAGTGGAAAAACGAGTTGATTCTCGTTAACTGCACACTTTACCCGCTGGTGGACCGAAAAGTATGAAAACTCGTTTGAATTGCATACATTCGGGGGAGAATGTGAATAAAGCAAATGTGCAACGCATGTTACAATGTGTTAAGCAAAAGCTCAATTATTACGCTATAAATAGGCATACTGCACGGAGATGTGTTTTTCTACAAGAGTCTAAGCGAATTTAAAGATGTGTTCGACAAATCGTATCGCGAGATTCTACAGAAAATATTTTGGAAACTTCATTTCCTCTCTTACATGAATAGCTTATATACGATGAGTTTTATCATTTTTCCCCTCCAGGGCTCAACATGAAAATCGCCCGGTATAGGGTTTAGTTTAAAACATGGGAAAACTATCCCTTTTCCATGAAGTGAAATTCGCTCGGGCGCACGTGGAGGTGTGCTTAATGATGACCATCGATATAATCGCATCCATTAAGGCTGGGATATCCACAATCCTCGATGCACAAGCATGCTACAAAATGATATCTTTTATCCTAGCGCTGTGGAAATGACTACGGGGCGCTGGTCTGGGCTTTCTTCCTTTCGGAGAAATCTTCATAACACCGTCGTTGATCGCAGACCAGCGATAAGAACGACGCGCTGTGATAGTTACGGTGCGATCATCATCTCGCTCGACCGGAATGGCGTCGGTCGGCCCCTGGTGGATAAACATACTGTAGGAAAGGAAGAAAGGAAGGAGTCGAATATGAATACTTATTGGAATATTTTATGAGCGTAACAACAGAGCTAAATGGACGTTTTGCCCGTTGCGTTGTACCCATTCTGGGCTGGTCGTGTAGGTCATTTCCCGTTCATTGGTCTCGTTTCTGGGGGTGGGAGGGCGTGATGCGGGCTAAATGTATGTCAATGGGTTATCATAGTACAATGTCCCACGTGTGTGTGTGTGAGTGTGGGAGAGATTGTGACGATGGGTTTGGTGAATTAATTTAAAGGACATGTTGTGTTTATGTTGTTTGCTGATTTGAAACAGGCATCATATCAGGTAAATGGATTATTTTAAATATTCAAGGAGGATGCAAGTTCATTATTTTGGAAAATGTAGATAAATTAAAGTAAGAAATATATCAAATCAAGGGAAATAAATTATAGGAATGATTTTTTATTCCGACATAAGAAACTTAGATTCTAATTGGATGCTAAAACAACTTGTAAATATTTCGTCTTAAAAACTATTTGTGTTTAGAGGATTTATTTGTTTATGTTTCGCATACCAGTCATCTCAGATTTGAGAAACAAAAAAAAACAAAAAATAAGCAAATATTACATAAATAATATAGTATGAAAGAAATAATCAAGAAAATATAAGCATTCAACGATACAAACAAACGAATAAAGAATAATTATATAATTGATTAAACAAGAATTGAGAATTGATTGAATTATAAGTGAATAAATGAATGAATGAACAATCATTTAATTATGTTGCTTTGGTTTTAATTTTCTAGAGCGTCATCTACAAGTAATAATTCTGAAATCCAACTGTGTAGGTTTCGGAAAACTTACATAGTACGTTTTGTTTGTTCAATGGACTATCGTTTCAAATGCATGCATATGTATCGTGGTGCTATCTATTTCCCGTTAAATACTATTTTATTACTAAAACTTGGTGTTGGGCAAATATCCTAAACAATATCCCAATGTTTGAGCAAGCACACAAAACTTATGTTTTTCTTTGTTCTTCTGCAAATCGAAATGTTCGAAATGTGAAACAAATAAATGCTAAGATTTAAGTAAACTTTTTCTAATTCTTGGAAAATAATTATCATATCTGATTTATCATTCGCAAACGAGCCGACCAGGGAACGCAAATAGAAATTTCGTTCCGTTTAAATCAGTGCCTACATTTAGGCGTATATGCCAGTAAATGCCAGATAGAAACTATGCAATTCTGTGCGAAAAATTAGCTAGTTTTGAGAAAAACTCTAATGATTATATCGTTTACAGTTCATGCTCGTTTTGATAGAATAATTAAAAAGTAGCAGCGTTACTATGAGCCATCAAATCTGCAAACGACGACAATTTTTTGATAGCCGAAATCATCTGATTGTAAACACGTTTCGTGTTCCATGACGGCGAGTGTAGAAACGTGATGGATGTTTATGAATTGACTTCGATGACTTACTGGCACAGGGAGTTCGGGTTTGGTTTTTCTCACAACCATCCGACATCAAAGCGTCGCTATCGTTGCGATCTCCAAAATCCACTTTAAGCTGTTGAATTATGTAGCGATTCGCTTCAGCGGTAGCGGTACGATTTGCATCGATCGCGTATCGAAGTGCAACCGGTCACGTTTCATTTTCTCGTTAGTCCGAAGCCACTTCCCAACTGCACTCGGCGAAAGGGCACCAGGGGAAGCGGGACCAGTCGAGGTTCATAATTTTCCTTCGCTACCATCAATCTTTCCAGCAGCGCCGGGGATTGTGCAGCGTAATGCGGCTGGAACCGGGACCGAGAAAGCGAGAATCTACTTTCCATAGCGTTTAATAAGCTCGTGCTCGACCGAGGACGAGCGCTGGTCCGTGCCGGGCATCTCCGGTGTCGTCGTTGGAAACACCCAAAGGTAGCTCGGTTTGA
Organism: Anopheles punctulatus; assembly: GCA_000956255.1. Taxonomy (NCBI): domain Eukaryota; kingdom Metazoa; phylum Arthropoda; class Insecta; order Diptera; family Culicidae; genus Anopheles; species Anopheles punctulatus. The sequence goes on along the minus strand of JXXA01005059.1, from coordinate 14,226 downwards.
TTGCTGCTACGGAGCTTTGGTGCGATTAGTCGACCTGATGCCTCTTACTTACCCGACGCTGGTACGGGTGAACGTCGATGTTTGTGGTCCCTTTTTTCTTGACCGATTTCATACCGGTCCGATGCGTTTCGCGCGTGTTATGAGTTGTTGCGAGAGAGTGAACTGCAGAACAAAAACAGGATATGGTCGGCAAAGCGGCGTTGCTGTGGGTACAAATTTCAACTGCTACACTATCGGTCCACCGCACCTGTCGCCGTTATTGATGGTTGGGACGAACTACGGATACTTTTAATTTTTCAAGTGCGGTTTCGGTTGCAATCAACTGGAATAGGGTGGTGGATGATGGGAACGAAACGTTGAAGAAGCGGCGAGCTGCTGCTTCAAGGTGATTCAATGCAGCGCTGGATGTCAATTTTTTTTTCTCGCTTCACAATTTCATTATTGCTTAATGGTCACTAATCTGAGCGGGATTCTATAATGTTTGCAATGGGAATGTTTCTAACTGAAACGCAACAATTGTACGGCAAAATATATCCGCATAGTTCAATAAATTAACGAGCACAGCGCATCGAGTTTGCCGTCCCGCACGTTGATTCATTAGCTGCGTACGATTCGGTACCGTTTTTAATGATGCTTCCCTTGTAAAGCAAGATCAAAGCCAGCCCCACATTGACCCTTATTGATGTCACATGGTATAGTGAAACTTTAAACTATGTGCGTTTGTGGGGAAGGCTTGCGATGCGTTTGGTCCTGGCACCGTTCGGGAGGATGAGAACTGAAGCGGCCGTGATCCGTAACGAGATGGTTGGTGTAATTATTTTTTATGGTTGGCTGGTACAGGACGAAAGAGCATCGAAGCGGATACGAACGGTATCGATTGATCAGTGGTAGTGGAGCAGGAAAGTACGGTAGGGAGCTTCTATGAGGTTGAAAGAGCAGATGATACTTTGTTTGTTATGATGTATTCTGGTTTAACCGAATGTAGCAGTTTGGTATTCAAAAGCAGCACGTCAGTGTGAGAATATCACAAAAGGTAATTTATTTGATCTTTTCAAAGATAAAATTTTTAAAATAAATCTTTAATGATTAATAAAAAAATGTCCTGCTGGAATCAGTGTAAAATCTGTACAAACAGTCAATGTATAACTTTTTATTAAAAAAAACGCAGAAGAGATGATAATAATTGCATAATTTATGAAAATTATTAAAGTAAACATAAAAATATTCTTCCGACATGAAGAAAACAAACATATTTATTTTTATTGGAAAAATATATGTTTTGATAATCTTGTAGCTAACCAACATTTTCAGGGTTTTAAAATTATGTTCATGCTTCAATATCTTTCACTATAATAAGATGCATACACGTGGCGTTAGCTATGGACGTACCACCACCTCCCAGAATACCACCCTCCAAAACAACCCTTACCAGCGCAATGCGATGGAGGGATGCACTGTTATTCACTTGTTCTCTCCCGGCCGAGAGAATTCCGCTCTGACGACACACGACGTGCAGTGTGTTTGGCCATCCCCACAATGTCAGCACTATGGGAGAAAACCGAGAGAATGTGGGCTAGGAATGTTTTGCAATTTAAATATGTTAAATATTTTTTTACGAACCAAAATGTTAAAAAAGTAGCATAATTTGTATGAAATGCAACACAACTGCAGTAAAAAGTGTAATAATACTTCTAAATTGTTATACTTTTGTAAAATGAAATTGTTGTGACAAACCCGTCTCCATCATGAATGTGTTCATTCTTGCAAACCCCAGAGCCAAACAGGTTGTGCTCCAAAACAACCCTTAACAGCTCCATCAGAAGGAGGAGGAGGGTTTTTACTTTCTCTCTTTATCTTTCTCTCGGGTTAGAGAAATTCTCTCTGAATGCTAGTGTTCCTCTCCACGCGGAAAGTGAATTTCAATCCAAAACTATAGAAGAAACCGATGGGATGTTATACTTTGATTAACGATTTGTATTGTAGAAGCTGTGCGATTTCATGCCAGTCAAGCAATTTTAAACAACCACAAAAATACATTACTATTGGATCAATTGGCTGATTTTTTTTGTAAAATTCTCATTGTGGTAGATGGAATTACTACAGTGCCTACTGTTGAAACCATCATCCCCACAGCGAGCACGTTCTCATTAAACCCAAACCTAAGCTCTCGCTCTCCGTTTGTGGCGCCTTAGAACTGCCACGTCTCTCTCTGAGAGCGAGTGTAACTACCACGTGTGTGTGTGTGTGTGTGCGTCGCTTGCTTTGAGCGTTCGTTGGGGGGAAAGGGAACCACAGCAGTCAGTTTATCGATGAACGTCGACCGGACGGGGGCTTGAATTTTGGATCTTCCGGTTCTCCGAGTGCGAGTGCGAGTGCGTGCGTGCGTGCGAGTGGTGTGCCCCCAAAACAAAAATCGTGTCGTGTCGTGTATCGTGCGTGTGTGTGTGTGTGTGCGCGTTGTATACGGCTCCACGAGGTCAGCAATTGTGTCGTCACGAAGCACAAGGTAGATAACCTGTGCAGCTCAAGCTGGAGCATGTTCGGTCGTGTTACCCGGGCCTGGCTGTGATTGCAAAGCATTGCGAATGAGGCAGCCACGAGGCGCTCACGTTTGTGTGGCGAAGTGTGGAGCTGTAGAATGAGGAAATGCGCTCAACAACGCACCACCACCACCGAGACGTAAAATAAGCCGGCACGAGCGGTGAACGCTCGTCAGATGCCACCATTTCCAGCGCCAGCAGCGCCAGACAAACACATCGCAAATCAGCCAAAAATTAATTCGGTACCCGAACGCCTGGGGCCGTCGCCGCGACTTTACGGCCTGCTCGGATGTGATTTCTGTGTGCGTGTGCTGCACGAAGCTCCAGCACCCGGAGCCGGTTTTGGGCCCGGCTCGTGAAAGTGTGCGTCGGATAAAAGCACAAGGTGTTTTACCGGGGGTTTGTGCTCCGCATCGGACACGGATCAGTCATTGTTTATCGTTCTCGTACGAGCAAAAAACACACACATTTCGCTGCGCCCCGCACTAGGCCCGGCAGTGTGTGCGAAATTATTAAAGCAAACCGGTGGTTGCGTTTTCATCCTTCGAATCGAATTAATCTAAACGAACCATCCAAAACGAATTGTTTATCGTGCGTTTCTTCGGATCATTCCGTCCGGGCGATAATTAAGAAGCCGTCTAAAATGGATAACCTCGCTTGAGCACAAACCCGTCCAGCCCGGGTGGAAATCGATTTTCCGACCAGCCTACACCATATGGAATTTTCCTTGCCCCGGGAAGCAGGAAGGGCACACAAACCGCGCTACACACTTTCCCGCGATAATCGATACGCAATGCAAAAAGGAGGCGAACTTGCTGGTGTGGCCGTAAATCAATCGAGTTACCGTCGAGCCCAATATCGTACGACTCTATGCAAGCCTCGTTGATCGAAGTCGGCAAATGACCGTACCGATTGCCCACCTGCCAACGGAAGGTGAAGAAAGGCTGCTTTGATTCGGATTCCCGCTGCAATTTTTACCGTCCTTTTGTTATATTGTTTTAGGGGTTTTTTTTTTTAGTTTTGCTGGCGTGAATCGAACCAGAAGAATCGGGGAAAGCTTGCCAAATTATCCGAACCCGCTCGGTATTGGCCTGGATTCGACACCGCACGCTTTACGCTCGTTGTTTGCGTCGGAAAATAGGCCTGGAGGAAACAGTTTGTCAGAAAATCGATTCCACTGGAAGAACGCGGCGGCTACAGCAGGCGAGAAAAACAGCAAAATGCAGCTCATTGCGCACCACAGCCGTGCGAGAAAGGAAAATTACCCTGCCATCGGCGAATATTTGCTTTAAGTTTTATTTTTCGCGACCACAATACGATTCCGGCTTGTGACCTATGATTGCTTCGAATGCAATAAGCGAATTAGTTGGCCCACCGAACGCCCTCCCCCCTCCCCCTCCCAAAGAAGCATATCGTTTGGGGTGGTGCTGGCACGGATAATCGAACGTGCGCTCGTACGGGGTTCGTGTCAATCGCTCATCAACTCGTTACATTATGGGCTTTCCGCCGCGCTCGCCGCGCCGGGCAAACCGTAGGAAGTTATTTTTATTACGTTTATCTACATGCGTTTTCTTTTCTTCTCCCGCCTGTATCCTTCTCCGACAGGACCCGCGTTGTGTGGCGAATAGCAAACAGTGCCGTGTGTGTGTGTGAGTGTTGGTGTGTGCTTTAGCGTTTGCGATCGAAAAGAGCAGTGACGTGAAAATTGTATCGTGAAAAGCAAAAGATTTCGATTCCTTTTCCGTTAAAAAAAAAATATATATGAAAAGGTAATCATTGTGCAACAGTGTGGTGCGTGTTCGGTTTCGGTTTTGCAAAAGTGCGTTTCGTGTTCTAATTTTGTGTGCAAAGAGTTAAGTGAGCCTTCGAAAATTAATATCGAAAAGGTGGCTGGGCATGTTTGCTCTTCGACGAGTAGTTTTTCCTTAACCCCGTTGCGTTTGTGTGGGTAAAAATTGTGTGTCCCCTTGTGTGCAAGTTTCCAAGTTTCCACAAGTATCGCGTGCCCGAGGGTATGCGAAATCGCTTCCGGGTTCGTTGCTGAGGTGCGAAGTGTGCAAGGCGAAAAAAAGCGCCGAGTGGAGGAAGGCGAGCCAAGATTGAGCCGTTTTGATAAATAGATAAAAGTCACGCAATAGAAAGGGCGAAGGGAAAGGTTGCATCCTACCGATACCCGTGCTCTGAAGTGGGAATTAAGTGTTCGTGTGTGTGTGTGTGCGTTTATTTTTTTCTTCTTTTCGATTTGGAAATTGCATCCTGCATTTGGAGTTTGGAGCTGCTGTTGGTTTAGGTTTTTGGTTCAGCTGTAAATTAAAGGTAGGTGGGACCGCTTTTAAGAACTGTTTTTTGGTTAAAAATTATTCAGATAACTGTGAAATATTTTTTTTCGTATACTTACGCCAATTATTACCGAGAAGTAATGAATTTTCTATTATATTAAATAGCCTGCAACATGAATGAAAAATCATTTCTACTCTATTTTGCTTTTATGTGTAACCATTTATAAATTGAAGCTTCAAAGAAGCGAAACTTGAATAGATAGCCAACAGTGGTGGGATATGTTGCTGATGCAAATAAAAAAAAAACGTTCTTTTATCATTTTTACCTACTTATACTTGCACTGCCGATAATTTTTCGAGAAGGATACCTCATGATATAGATACAAATACTGACGAAAACTTTATTATTACGGAATGATCAACTGGTTTCAAATTTGCTTTAAAATATAAGGGTCTCCAGGCAAACATAATTGCCTTCTGAATATCATTCGAAATTCTTAATTGATTTTTTTATCACGCGTTTTTTGTATGATCATTTATTTGTGTAAATAATATTGTTGGAATTTCTGTTCGAACTATGTTAAAGCCATGATGATTCATCACCCGAAGATGTCAACCAAAAATTATATTTGAATCCCTTTACCCGTTTGGGAAGTGAAGTGTGAAGAAACGATTGAATTGAATTGAATTAACCGCACAGAAAATTATTTTCTTCAGCAATATTAAAGTCGGTTTTTTGCTTCACCCGTCAATATTGCTCGCATTCCCGGTACAGCTCACGCATCGTTCTTGTAAAAGAAAGATGAAAATAGCTCATTCGGCACGAAATAAAATTCGCATTAATTTGCATCTGGCACATTTCGGTGCGCGCACGAATATTGTTCGATTGTTCTTCGAACTCACAATTAGCCTTCGCGCCCGAGAGCGCCTTTTTTGTTTCGGGAGGATGTTTTTTTTAATGAAATAATGTGCCTACAAACAGTGCCCACTTTTCAGGCTGTGCCTGCAAATGCCCTGCAGCATCCCGACCGTGCGCACGCCCATATGGCTCGCATTGTGACACGGTCAATTGCGTTTGTAAATATTTTCGAATGCATTTGCTGCGTGTGTTGTTTTTTTTTTCGTTTGCGAATCAAAATGCTTAACCACAATCGAAGATTGCATGCCGGCTCGCTGGAATCGCAAAAACAATTGCGAAAAAAAAACCGCCCGGGTCGGGAAAATAAAAATCGCTCGCAAATTCCACCACCGAACGCACAGAACAAAAGCTTTCGGTCGCGCTGCGATCATTTTTATATCGGTATCATCAGGATGGTATGGTTGCCATTGGCATTTCGGGATGATTTTGCATGTGCTTCGCAGTCCAAAATACACACACATATTCATGCACACACCTGGCAAATACATTGTTGTCTTCAGGGGTGGATTTTTATATTGCTTTTTGCCATCCCTTCTGAGTTCTGGGTTTTGTGCTTTCGATAACATTGCGGTTCACTTTAGTGACCCGGAATAAAGTGGAATCGGTTTGTTGTGCATGACGATTGGTGTGTTTTGTTTTTTTTTCTTTGGGTTTTATTTTTTGTAGTCGCTGTGCACTTTGCATTACGATCATGGTTTGATTTTATTTCCCATGCTTCATTTATTCGCGGTGGGAAAGTTTGCCTCACGTGATTGCAACATTGCACGCTCATCGTGAGATTTCGATGCGGTTTAGAAGATTTTCACGCGAAAATTGTTTGATTTTCTGTTAAATTTAACAGCTATGGATGCATTTTTTTTGCGCAATCTTTTATACAAATATTAAGCTTAAATAAGAAACTATTAAGAAAATTGCTTTGCAACAGGTTTTTTCATGATATTTTTAATTAATATCAATTAATCAAAATGCTTACTTAATTATGTAAACCATACATTAAAGCACACTCTTAGCCAAAAATAAAGTATGCTTTATTATGTTGTGCTATTGATATTCAATGTTTTGTTTTTCATTGTTTTTTCCTTCTAGTAGGAAGGAAATAAATTTGTCCATGAGGAACGTCCTGAATGACTATTTCAACTAAATTGAAGAATTAAATTGAAATTGTTTTTGGGTACTTAATTATTGATATATTTATTAATGAATTACTAATGAAACATTCAAATCATACAAAAGTGATAGTTGAGCACTGTTTGAGGGTTTAGTAGTGCAGAATACATCAATTTTGGCGAAAACTCTTCTTTATTATCCGGAAACTATGCATCGAGCATTTATAATGCATTTTGCACTCACAATTAATTTTTAAACATAATTTTATAGCAAAATCATATTGTTTATAAAATTTGTTAAGACTTCAAAGATAAAACGATACACTTTGAGATTGATTGATTGATTTTTTTTATTGACTACTTTGAGATCGTTTATTTTAACTTTATGCAAAAACAAGGGATAAAAACGAATAGTTTTGGTCTTATTTATTCTATGGAATTCGTCATGTACGAAATCTGAAGCTTTTTCTTTGCTGTTGAGTCATGCTTAACTAAAATTTAATATTGAAATTTAAAATTGACTCTAGCATTGGTTTAACCTAAATTAACGTTTTGAAAATCTTTTAATTTATCTGTTAAATTGATTATAATCCCCGCAGTACGTCAAATATCATGTAATTTTATCATCATCAAACCAAAGAGATTTCTCCCACTTTGTCAAACGCAGCACTCGCATCACGTCGATCTCTTCGCGCGAATCGGCACTCCCCCTGAAAACCAACCACCAGATAGCTCATTTGTCCCATAATTATTATCCCATTCCACCACCGTCAAAGGACACGACCGGCTGCCTTTGATGCGCGACCGCGGCAAACAACACGAAAGCTCGTAATTCGTCCCGGCTTGGTTGGGACGGTTGGGATGTGTCAAAACCGCGAAAACCGCCTTTTCCCCGAACTTCCAGTAGGCCTCGGGTCAGGCCCCAGCCCGCAGATTATGTGTCAGCGCGTAAAATGGCGACGTACGCGTAATTAATTGCGCGCTCCGAAACCCAAAGCAGGGTGGTTTCCAGGCGGAACGAGGGCGAAGATGTCTTTCGCGGACAGCGGATCTGCCGGATGCTGCCTGTGTGACGAACGTGACGAACGATTATGTCCGCGGGTGCGAAAGATACCGACTATTTGACTTTGGTTTAGGAGAGCAGGGGAAATGGGGAAGGAAGGGAGAGATGCTAAGGTCGATAAGGCGGGAAGGGGGACCTCTTAATCTCGTGTGAGTGTGATTTATCTTATTGCAAATGAATTTGATAAGCAAATTTATGGTGCTTTAGAGAGAGATATGTATATAGCGAGAGACGGAGAGAGAGATAGAAAGTCATAAGTCACGGAATTTGTGTTCCTCGCAAACACAAGAACTCTTCACGGCAAGCTCACATCGATTTATTTATACCTACATTCTCACATTACACCGCTCGGTGCTTTTTTGTTCGCAATGTCAACCCTTTCATCCCATAAACATTGGAATCAGTGTGCACTGCAATTAGTCGGTGAAGTGGCCCCGGACGGAATGGGGCAGTAAAATCGCGAGATCGTTGCGGGCACGGACGGTCATTAATCGGAGGACCTCGTGCGACATGACTTTTACTGCCTTTATGAGTGATTTTTATCCCGTCCTGTCCGCGGTTCCACCGTTCCATGGCTGGACGACTAATCGATGCTGTCAAATGCAGGCCTGTAGGTTTAAATAGTGTGCAGCATACGGTGTGGGGTGGGTGTGGAGAATGGGTGGGGACGGAGAATGTTCATAAGCCACCGAGTGCACGAGTGCCAATGCAACACAGTAATAGGAGCGTGGCAGAGAGAAAAAAAAATGTTTACTGAGCCTACAAAAATAGACATACGAGCCAATCGATCGGTCGTTCCAGTCCAACCCAGTCACGAAACGTTGCGTAACCATCCAATCCCGTGTCCGTTTTGCAGCTCCCAATGGACGCCACGGATCGGATCCAGCTGACTGTGGTGTACCGGCTTTGAAAAATCGCACTGCTGCCACCGGCGCAAGGTGCGGTGAAGTGAGTTAAGCGAAAAAAAAGGTCAACACCTAATGAAATGTAAACACAACCACCCTAGAAAGGGTTTCTACGTTCGATGCTTTGGCCTTGTTCAGCCTTTGTCCAGCGGAGAACTGCATCTATTGGCGACGGTGAAGAGTGTCGGTGCAGTATGTTGTGGTGCTTCATATCGTGAGCGTTTCTTGAGGGCTGTGTATTTAGTGTACGGCAAATGTACTCGACAAATGATCGATCGAGCTATGCGACATCCGGGTGGTACCTTTGGATTCTTCTCCTTTGGATCGCCTTTGGACAGAGAAGTGAAAATGAGCTTCTAGATCATCATTTAGATATTTCTAGATCCTTGCTAGTCTCATCTTTGAAATGTAATACGAGATGAATTTGAATATAACATTTTGTACAAACCAGTTTTTGAATAATTATAAGGTAATTTGTCAGGCGATATTCATACCTTTCCTTTTATGGTGTATATTAGTCGTTAGACAATTTACGTGGAAGATTTTTAAATCCGTTAATTTTTTCTTAATGATTAACGAATTATATTTGAACTAAAAAAAATCAAAATTAACCATGCTATTCCATTTCTTAAGGAAAAAAAGCTCGCTTTTATCAGTTTTTATCACATTGAAAATTGTGCTCTATCATTAAAAAAAGTGTTCAAACGAGCTTTAAACACGAAGTTTAAAAAGATCCTAATTTGTGAGTTTTGGGACATTTTCTGGGTAAGTGATAAAAGGGATGAAAAAAGATTTTGTTCCTACTATTTTAATCAAAATTTCCTTACATGAATAGAATCCTGAATTCCGTCGAATTTCGCTGTTATATTTCACCTCTCACGATGTCTCGGTCTTCTCATCGTGTCGTGGGGAAATAGTTTTACGATTCCAAATAAAGAATAGTTACATTTCATATGAAAGTTCCTGTAAATGTTCATCGTCGCATTATTTAAAATAACATTTAGAAAACAGTTTTAAAATAACTATCTTACCTGGCGCTAAGTTTCAACATCTATTCCCGCTGAAATTGCTCCACCCTAATCCAGCGTTAGCATTCAATAATCGATGTTTTACGGAGCCACTTGTTTTCGTTTTACATCCCATTGCACAGTGCCATTACGTTGGGCACGTTCCCTGCCATCATCACTTACCGTGGCAAAAAGCTCATCTCCCCCGGCAGTGTGTCACCGCCAGTTACCAGCGTGTTTTTCCTTACGAAAACTTCACCAAACCACCATCAACACCGGTAGCAGGCAAGCCGGAATCGCCCGGTAAAAGCTTTACCAGCGCAGCAGCAGCGCTTTGTGCATGCATAAGTTATGGCGGTGTTAGTGCTGAAGTTATGGGCTGGGAGACGGTACCCCGGTCTGTCTCGGGAACATCCACGGGCGCGTGAACCACTGCAGTCCATTTTACCCCCTCGCTCTCGGAGAGCTCCGACTGCAGATACGCCTTAAGTGGGCACCCGCGCTGCATGTTTATAACTTTCTGCTTGGATGCGACGAAAAATTTTAACCCCTCCCCTTCGAGCAAACCGAGAGACCGGTTGGCCGGTTCTAGGGTGAAACACGTTAAGGTTAAGGTGGCGATTCGGAAAGCCTTTTGCAGGCGAAGGCTTTCTTGGTTTAGAGACTTGAGGTTAATCTTACCACCTTACTTACTGCCTTCGGTATCGTTCGCTTCCCCCAAGACTGTGAAGGGTTCGGGTTCCGTTTGCGCCATATCCGAAGCACCATGTAAATAGAGTGCTACGGAACTCGTTCAACACTAGCCTCCTGTTCCGAGATAGCAGCAAACAGAGAGCACCTTAAACTGAAACCTTTGCGCGCGGGAAAGGTGTGCGAGACGGGAATCCGTTTGCTTTAAGTAAACTCGGTCAAGGCATGTGCGGCAAGGCGCACCAAAACGGACCCATTAGACAATCGAACTTGTTTAGCAACGGATGCGTACTTCGAGTCCGGACGTTGCGTCGAGGGAATCGGTCGAACTGCGGGCAACTAGGCTGATGTCGAAACTTTCCTCTTTCCGAGTGTGGCGCCTCCGTTAACCGGGCTAACCGAAGCAATTTTGGATATCGTTCCTCTAGCCAACTGGGAAGACTTTTTTTCCGGTCGTGTTTTTGCCCTGCGGAGGGTATTGAATGGCGCATCATTGCCGAAAGCTCCCCGAAGAGGTGACTTCAGTCTACCGGAATGAATACTTGGGTGGAAAAAAGTCTAAAAAATAACTTTCTTCTCTTCCCACTGGGCAGCTTGTGCGCTGTTGGAGCGACTGCTCGGAAGCTAAACTTCCTCCCGGACATCACCTCGCGCCACCTTTGGTGAACAATTCCGATAGTGGTTTGTTGACAGTTGCAGGGGGGGGGCTCCTTTTTTTGAACGGGCAGCCCATTTGCAAGAAGCTAAAGTTGGGCCAAACTTCGCACTCGGGAGAAAAGTTTGTTTTGTGTTTTCTTTTTCGTTCACATGAACAACGGAACATCCTGAGGGAGCCGACCGTGGGCAGCAGCAGATCGTGTACGGTGTTGTATCGTTTTAAATATTTAGCACGCGGGCGATTTGTTACGGGAAGTTGTCCACAAGGACACCCCGGAAAGCCGGCAAGAACCGGTACCCAATGGGTCTTTTAAAGTGTTTCTAATACAGGTTTTTAGCAGAGGTTCAGAGGTCCGGGCGCTCCGGTCTTCGGGGCGCTCTTACTCTAACTAACCTAAATTAGACAATCACTTGAATCTATTTAGTGGCTGGTCGATTACGTTTAGTATTCACATTTCTTAGCGGATACCTTCTGGTTGATTGCTTTCAATTGAGACAAATACTGAAGAGAACGAAAATAAACGAGTCTGATTCATTGCATACATTTAGGCGATAGTAAAGATTTGTAACGATTCTGTACTGGAACAAATTACCAAAACATTAAAAATCGATTAAAAATCAAACTACCACGTACACACTTGCGGGATTCTCCATTATCTATTTAAACGCCAGTCAGCCACCCTATCTATCTTTTCTCTAATGAAGTCGCGTTTTTGCGTTAACACTATCGCGTTCAAGTCTCGGTCACGTTCGTGGTGGCGCCCCTCCGGGGCATTTTACACATGTGGCTGGCAATTATCGACCACAGGCGACGGGTTGCGAGTGGGTGACAAATGAAAAAACAGCGATAAAAAACAGTAACGCAAGCTACGCCCGAGGCCCAATTTAACGCCAACAGGCATCCGCCACCGCTGGAAACCGCTAACTTGGGTGTCATTTTTCACACGGGTGCGATAACCCGTGCCACTAATTATCAGTCCGCGGAAAGATTATCCGGTGGTTCAGTTTATTATTCTGCTTGTTTTTTTTTCTTTTACTATCACTGACGGGTTTTGGTGTGGAGTTACAAAACCGTCTGTAGCTGTTGTAAATTTCTTATATGATAGCAATAGCTTGCAATAAAATTCCAGTGCAGAGAACTTTCTAATTTGTATTATTCTCTCGACACTTTTTTGCATACATAAGGCCCGACTTTGTAAGGCCCCCAAATTTTTCTGGTGGCTTTTAAAAAAAGCTGCCCTTTATGTATATCTAAAATAACAGGAACCTAAAAGACGAATGTATCAGGAATGGATCTAAAGATAATTTAAATAATTAGAAAACGTTGAATCGGAAAAAAACATGGCTTTTCCAACAAACCGAGGCTCGTAAAATGTTTGATCAATTGTTTTGAGCATTTTTTTCATGGTTATGGTAAAATAATCTTATAAAGAAATTGATTTGAAATTCATGGTGATCCGTATTTCACTATTCGTAATCATCAAAGCATTGACAAATCGGAGAAGTCATTTTGCAGAAGAAAAAAAAATCAATGATGACACTAGGCTTTCATAAGTACGTGACGCAGTTTAAAATTTATTTTACTCAAATTTGATGATATTTTCTATGTTTTTTAAATGTTTGCATCAATTAATAAGAAATTTCTATGTAAAAAGTCCTTGGCATAGGAAATAAAACTCAATACAATGGGAAACAAGTGCAATCCTACGTATATGAATCAAATAATTTTAAATGTTAGTTTAACTCTCTGCATGGTTTCTGGTGTGTAAATGCAAAAGTTTTCCATGAAATAACATCAAAATCCGTTTCCCATCTACATCCGACTCGGTTGCTCCCTATACGGTCCCACTGACGGAGTGTAAAATACGTTCGGCGTTGTAGTTTCGACCGTTGAAACTTTGCCAACACAGAGCCACGCCACGTCAAGGGGCGCCCAGGCAAAACTAATACGGAGCAAAAAGGAATGAACTCATGGGGCAGTACAAAATGTTGCCGCCGTACACGCGGCATAATGTGCCGTAATTGGATAATAAGTGTGCCAAAACGGCCGCACCAATTACGGGTGGCGCACGGTGATGGAGTTTTTTTGCCTCCCCTCTACAAACGCCCTCCGTGCCCCGGAAATCCTTCGGTGTTCGGTTTTGCGTGCGTTTTTCGGATGGAAAAAGTTTCGTATCAAAATATTTTGTTATTTAATCGATAGGAGGACGGGTGGGGAGTGCTTGAAAGTTTTACGCCAACATAAAGCACTGTGTATGGAGCACGCCAATTGGAGCCCCACTTGTCGTAAAATGTATGTTTTTTTTTTGGATTGCCGAAAGCGGAATTTCCCTGCGGATGGGCACTGATAAAACCGAAACCGAAAAATCCTCCCAGCTTTGTCGCCCAGCCCACTGGTTCGATGGGGCAATCGGGGGAAAAAATGAATACCTCCCATGCTGCAGGTGACAAACCATTGCATAAAAACAGGCGTTTCGGTCGCTGTCAGGGCGCGCTAGGATCAGTACGGTTTAAATTTTGCTGGAAGGGGGTGACCAAACGGATCAAATGAATGTGCGTTTGATGTGATTTTCGCTTTCCATTTCCCCAGGGGGAAGGGCTGGTCCTATAATCGATGCTTTCCGCCACACCGTTGAATATCGAATTTTTATTTGCAGTCGGTGTGTTGAAAAAAGAATGTAAAAAATTGTTGATCACCTTTCTATGGTTGGGTTTTTATTCCGCCGATAACGCGCTTCCGATGACTGTCAGGCCGGCGTCACGTCACGAACGGGCGCCACAAAATGTGATGCCCACATTGTTATTTCCGCTTTTTTTCATTTCGCTCCTCCCATTCCGGGCGGGCGTTTGGAAAATTTTATGTTACAAAATTTAGGACCTTCTTTTGCTGGTCCGTTTGCGCGTATGAAAACGGCAAACAACGATCCAAAACGATCGCACTGGGAATCACGCATAAAGCATCAACGCGTCTAGACGGCATGGTCACGCGCGTATGGAGCGGAAAAAAAACTCCCAAAAACCCCCAACGGGTAATTGGTTCGGTGGACCCTCCGGGGAAAG